>VDFB02111394.1:0-39674 GCA_007258455.2 Sequoia sempervirens | reverse complement strand
AGGCGTTTGTCATAATAAACTGACATCTCATCATGCATATCGTCATCTGTAAATCGGTCAACTTGTTAGTCGAACTACGTGGTCTCTGCATGTATAGCGTAGGCAAGGATAATCTGTTGATCAGCCCCTGAGGGCCCTAGGATAGGTTTTTAGGTTAGTCTCTTGGTCAAAATCTTAGAAAACCCAAAATATCGAGAAAATTGAAAAAATCAAAACATTTGTAAAATCTTGAAATACAAAACGACCTCAAATCATCTCAAAAAGAAAGATCCAAAACACCATCAAAATATTTGAAAAATTTTTGCAATGCTCATCCTGGCTTACGCCATGTATCGCTCACATAATGAACGATCGTCATCCTCAATCTTTGGTAAGATAATCAAAAACAAGTCTAGCCGGTCAAAAGTGAAAACTCAAAACGTCAAGTCTTAGGTCTAAGTCAGTACATAAACAAGTTGGTCAACTCTTTGTGTCGATAACTCATCATCTAATTGGTCCAATATCAATCACTTGAAAGAACGCTTTGGATAAATGAAATGGCATGCCGCCATCCGCTAACATGTCCTAGGATGAATCCTTCCTATAATGGGCATTATCTTTTGGCAATAGTTTATGTTCTTATCCTTAGAAAACACATCCCCTTTTGGTTAGTGGTATTGAAGAACTGTTATCACCTGGATTTGCACTTTGCAAAATGTAAAATTTGACAATCCAGTGTAACATGGGAAGACCTCCAAAGCTGTGGGTCACTTATAGACAGAGGTCAACCTCCGGAGAAGGTCGGCTTCGTTTGGTGTCACCTAACTACTGATCTTGGAAGGAAAAGGGAGAAGGAATGCATAAAATAAAGCTAAATCCTAAGGTGATACACCGAACTGATAAGAACAATGAGATACTTGAGTTACTCGAGTTACACTTGAGTACTGATGATGGATATGGGACTGCACAACACGATTTTGTAGATTATGCATACAAACAGGTTTGACATGCACACACCTTCAAGAAGGAAAAGCAGATTTTCACAAATTAAAGCTCATATGCAATTGAATAAACATAGTTTGTAACCTACATAATACTACTTTTGCAAAGAAAGGCATGCTAACATGAAACAAAGCTATAAGGAAAAGAAAGATTTCACTAAGTAGCTTGATGAATCACTTAAAAATGCACAGTACTTCACAAAAACCAGAAGGCAAATTGAAGAACCATCAATGGTAATCAAGGTAAATTTTATATAACATGTTCCAAAATGAGTTACAGAAGTTTTCTAATCTCAGAAAGGACTGCAAAAGTCACAAAATTTTGAAAAGCATCAAGAGAACTCCTTTATAAAGAGGCAAAAATGCCTTATATACAAAAGTGTGGTCGGCCCCTCACGGCTTTACAAAAATATCAGGCTTAGAAAGATTTGCCCTTAGATCTTTTCACGTAGTTAATGTTGCGTCCCTATTGTCCATTTTGGTGTGGAAGATCATCCTAGGAATGGCCTCCTTGGTCTTTTGGGACGCATTTAATGTGCCAACCTCTAGCCCCGTGTTCACCTTTGAATCCCTTGTCGAGCTGCTTTGAACGCTTCAGAGCTCAGAGCCGATCCACGTCACCTTCACCCTGTTGATCTTCTGGGCACTGGTCAAGCTGCCAATGATCCGCCTATAGGTCCCTTTGATTGGTCGGGCATATGCCACGCGAGCTTCTTAGGCGGTCAAAGGTGGTCTGAACGACATCGCATGTCAGTGAGACACCATCGGTGTCTCCCCAATGCGATTCCATCCTTCAGCAGTTATCGGCATGGCATGGGTCAATCGGTGATACGTTTTGGTGAGCTATAGAAGTCATATCGAGCTCGCAAAACCTATCGACAAGACTGCATTCTTTCAGAAAGACCACATGGCGAAGTCCTTCTTCTCTCGGCGAGACCATCGCACTCAGGGAGACATCTCCCTGAGTCCATCCTTACTTCCCCAAGCCCGAGTTCATCCTTACTTTCAGCGTGACTTCACATGATCAGGGAGACCTTATAGCGAAGGGGGAACCCTTCGGCGAAACCTTTAACAGTCGAGGAGATATCTCCCCAAAACAAATCTGTCTCGTTGAACTCAAATTTCATATCGGTGAGACCCTCGAGCTTCGGCTAGACTTCCTGCCGAAGGAAAAATTATAGCCAAATTGAAACTTTGGTGGGGCCTTTTTCTTTCGGGCAGACCTATGGCGATATCTCTTATGTGTCACCGAGACTCTAGCACGTTGGCCAGACTTTATGCCGAAGGCATAACCTTTTGCTGATCTTTTCATTTTGGGGAGACCTCTCTATAGTCACGCCGATATGTATTCCTAAGTTTCATATTCATCGCTGTAACATCCTCTTGTCAGGGAGACATCCTGTAGATACCCTACGTCTCGCTGAAACCTTTATATGTTCACTTTTGGTTGCCATGACAATCTCGTTCTCTCCCTGATGAAGCAACATGTTGGTGTGACTATCACTGGTCGGTGAGACTTTAAGACCTCATACCGATAGAACCTTTTTTTGTGCTTTATCGGCGAGACCAAATGCATTCGCCAAGACATCTCCCTTCCACAAAGTTTCTCACCGAGATGCATATCTTATCGGTGTTCGGAGATACTTTAGGGACTCGGCAAGACCACACACCGAAGAAAACAACTCTTGCCGAAGTGTTTACCCGATGCGATCAGTCGGTGAGACTTTAAGAAGTCACCGAGACTTCATCCTGAAGGAAAAATCTCCCGCCAATGTGCATATCCTTGTGTCACCGGTCGGTGAGACATAAAGATCTCGTCGAGACCTTTCTCCGAAGGAGACCTTCACGCCGATGGGAAACCCCTAGTCACCAAGACGATGATCGATGTCTTGCCGATAGGAACCTGTAGGTGAATTCCACTCGCCGTGACATTCCTAGGGTCTTGCCGATAGGCAACATAGAAGCATATTTAACCAAATGCATTATGGGTCAGGGAGACCCAGATAATCTCATGCTGATATTACCTCATGTGAAGCATTCAAACCTGATGAAACCCCTGCTAGTCGGCAAGACATCTGGAAGGTCTTACCGAAATTCTACTTAAAGGAAACTTATGTCAAACTTGACCGAGGCCGACCTTTCAACTGAACTCCCTTGTTTCGCATCAGGGGTATGATTTAATCATGCACAACAATGCCTCCATTTGGCCTACATGAACACCTGAAACACAGATGCCCTGCCTGATTGATCCCATAGGTGAAAAATTGGGCAACAAGAACATCAGCTTGTTTGTTTACTTTGTCTTTATCTTTATCTTTTGACTTATCTTATTGCGCTCATTCCAAGGACTTCTCGATGATATCCAAACAAGAGGATTTAGAGAAATAGGAATGGGGCAATAATCATTATCTTTTGTCTGTTGTGCTTGTTGGACGTTCTTGTAATATAACCTTGGTGAATACTTGCTTTGTTAGGTATGTATGGAGGAGGTTTTGGGCAACTTGTTGACTATTGCATTGATAGGTTATACCTTTCTGTGTTTTGGTCCGAGGTGTTTGAAACTTCTAAAGTGCATCCTAGCAAGGTTTATGTATGTCAGGTGTGAACAAGGATACTCCTATCTATTTGTCAAGTCAAATTCCATCACATGGGGTACAACGCCATCCTGGTTTTCTATACCTTGATGCATTGTACCACATGTGTCATCAAACATAAGAAAATTTTCCATTTGAAAATCCTAATTCCTCGGCAAGAAATCATCATCATTTTTCATTTTCATCATCTTGGGTCTTGTTGAAATGACTTCTTCTCTTTCATTCCTTTCTTGCTCGTTACACTAACAAGGTACTATGATAGTTGATCATCATCACCATCATCATCGTCATCGATCCTGTATCGACAAATCATTAGCATATTGCATCAACATATCATATAGGAAACACATGCATTGCATTTCTATCATCATATAAACATGTTATCATAAGCATTCTTGATAGATAAGTGCATCCATTTTATTACATTGCATTCATTTTTTGCATCACATTGCATTTACACATAAATCATCGCATAACATTCATTTGCATAAACATTTCATAACCATTTCACATTACCACCTACTGCATAATCATACATAATAGGTACATAAGCATTATAGATAATCCATTACATACATACTCACACACATTACGTTCATGTTGCATAAAACATCATCATATCATTACATATAATACATCATAATAAATGCATCACATACATTACTTTATCATTTAATATGTTTAGGATAATAATATTTATTATTCTAAGCATCTTAGAAAACCATCTCATTTGCATTATATCATATAAAACACGACCATTGCATTCACATTGCATTATATCATCCATTAATCATCCATGTCATCTCATAAATAGCATCACAATCATTTTTTGCATTTCATTACATAAATCATTCCACGTTAGCATAAATAGAAACATACAAAAAACCATTACATGCAAAGCGTACATCCATCCATAATCATTTCATTTTATAAGCATAATTCACACATTATTTCGCATGTACACCATAGATCATTTTCATATCATTTTCCATATAACATATTACATATCATATCACTTTGCATCATTACACATCACATAAATACATCTACATATCATAGGTCAACATAATATAAATTTGTTAGTCATAATCATTACATAATGCATATACCATCGGAAATAAGTACATCCATAAATACATCATATCACACCATAACATCATTGCACAACATATAGAAATAGAATCATCCATCCATGAATAAATAAATGGTACATATCACATCACATCATATCAAAATCATCAGCTCATATATATATATATATATATATATATATATATATATATCATCAATAATGTAACTGTCATAGTACAAAATAATTGGATCACTGTACATGTATGTCAATTAGTACAAAAAGGCCCATCGGGCTATCAAAAAGGAGCCCATAAGGCACAAAAGTATCATCTCGATCAAGGTCTACCCCCCTGTATGCTACCCTCGCCCCTGTCACTGTGACCCTCTACTGGTCTATGGCTGGTCCGCTGCAAGTACTTTGGGACCAGTGCTACTCTGGGTGCGGCCTCATGATAATGCATCTGATAATACTCGGCCTCTCGGATGGCATCCCTATAGAACCAAATGGACATTGTAACCTAAGAGGAGGAGGTTGCCATGCTCTCCAACTGTTGTCTCCAGCCTAGCTCTGTGGCTTCCTGTAACTCTGCAGCCTGTCTCTACAGTATGGCCTAATCCCTTTTGGCCCTGATCTGATCCCTCTCGGTTCGTGCCTGATCTCTCTCCCTTGTCAAAGTCTGCACCTGGACCTGCAGCTGTGCAATCAAAGTATCTCAAGGATCCACCTTCCCTGCTGGTTGTGCTCATGGAGGCTGTACCTGAGGCTGATCCTCGCCCCTAGCCTGTGGTGGTGCACCTACCAACACCTGCTACTGGTCCTGCATCTGTATGTCGACCTGATCTGGTTGAGCTGGCTGAACTGAAGGCCCGACCGACTGGTCCTGTCATGCACCATCCCTCCATCCTCGTCCTCCCCCTCTGCCTCTCACCCTCCACCGATCGGGGATTGCTCCTAGAATTGTCAAACATAGGGGAGGTCGGAACCAATCCCTGTATGCCTATGTCATGCTTGGATCCGCAGGCCCCTAATCATAAGCCCATGGTCGGGCCACCAACTGTCTGAAACTGTCCACGACCTCCGAGGCAGGAATGTATCACCCCCATGAAACCTATGCCATGGTGCGAGCAAATACGGCCACATAATCATCATCAGGATGATCTTGGGGCTCACCAAACTGATGTTGCACATACTCGAGCAGATATCTCTCTATCATGGTATGCTCTCGCCCTTGCATGAAGCGGTCCTAGCGAGCGTAGAAAATCTGATGCGCATCGTCGGCCCATCCGGGCCGACCAAGGTACAGAATACATGCATCTCGTCTAGGACCCTCCTCTAATAAGGAATCTCGTGCTCGCCTCTATGTGTAAAGAACACACCACCTCTGTAGCGCCATACGAGGGGATCGTCGAGCCCCATCGGAACTGTAACAATTCATGGTCGAAGGACAACAATGTGCTCCCACGCCCATACGTGGAGGAGTGTCATGCCTGCTCCAAGTGCTTTGTCATCGAGGTAGACGTACTCATGAAGATCTTTGTACAAGGATGCAAGAAAAACTGGCCCCCAAGCAAAACAGACTAGTCTATCGCGAACAATGCACTCCCAGTAAAGTCCCCAACCAAGACTGAAATACCGACCTCGTCGGTCTAGGGCAACGAAACCTAAAATAACTGTTGCAACAACCAGCGGAAGGGAGGTGTCGGGGAATTACTGTTTGGCGCCGAGCTCAATCTTCCCTCGCCAAATGACAATGTCCTGCGTGGCGAGAACTCTATGGCGGGCATCTTGCCCCTGGGTCTATAAAAATGACCGCGCCGACCATGAATAAAACCAATCTCAAAGATAATGGCGATCCTCCAAGGTGACGATGGCCCTCGCCCGGTGGAAAGGTGGAAAAGAAAGAGGTCTAGATTGTGCCATCTCGACAAGCGGCCCGTATCATCTTAAATTATTATTGTGAATATAGGCATTATGTGATAGTTACAACCCCATGTCACGAATTCGATGTCGATCTCACATTAAAACACGAGGTCACCATAAGAAATAATCAAAAAGCAGAGATCTGCTGACTGGTATTGCTCTCGAATTAGAGCTCCCGCTTGCCGCTCCCTACATCGGGGTCATCACATGTTAAAATTTAAAATCTTTTCCAAGCGCGTTCAAAAATCCCGCTCCGGCAACCATGAAATCCATTGAAGGCATCATGGTTTGATTTTTATCAAACTCTGACGGCTAAAAGACATAAAAGCCAAAAGCACACCAACTGCGGTGCATTTTCATTCCCAAACGGTCTGATTTACCAAGAATTCCACTCTACTGAAACATCGTCCACGTCGAGTTTAAAGAAATCACTTATCGCGACCCGCGAGCTTCGATTGGCGAGTTACAAATTTTTCAAACTCAAACTCCTCGCCACCACATAGTTTGATTTTGGCCGGTAGCTATATAAAGCGTAACACCATGAGACTTAACTTTAAACATTAATGAATGTTAAAACAAAAGGCAAAGCTCAAGTGAGATCATAGGTACTAATCTTCAGTGTGGTACATCTCGAGTCGGTCAGAAATAATATGCTCCGCATCGGAAGCCGTCGTTAAGCCATAACTAAGGTCAGAGGGTCAAAGCTCAAATCTCAAGGTTGCTAGATGGTTGTGTGAAAATGAATTGAAAGTGACCCCTTGGAGCCTTTTTAAGCCTAAAAATTAGGGTTTTTTTACCCTAATTGGCTATCTTGCTAGGGTTTTGAACCCTTGAGCCTGTTTTTGTCCAGTTGAGGCCTGTTTTACATTATTTTATTGCGTTTAGACATGTTTTTGGCCTCCTGGAGCCTTTTCGGACCTGTAGGGTACCTTGTCCTCTTTTTCGTGAGATCACCCAAAAATGGAAATTTTCGTCCAATCTCTCGAGGGGGCAATATATTGGCATGTTTTCTCTCACCGGGCAGCAGTGGGGCAATATTTTTAAATAATGAAAACTTTTGGCTTTGATCGAGATCATTTATTCTTTGAATAGCGCGGCAAATGCATTTGGCTTCCAAGAGGGGAAAAATCATGAACTTACTTAAAATGTACCCGATTACGACATTGTGCATCCTAATCTGACTACTAACACCATTTCATCGCCATCATCCTTAGGTTAACCCATTGTCAAATATCCCCTGTCGATTAGTTAATGTTCATCTCTTAATTAAATAAATCACTTTATCTAATTAAGTCGCCTCTTCTCGATAATTAAATTAATCATCTTGATCTAATTATCCGATTTAATTAAATAATCAATTTTATTTGATTAAATCTCTAAATCTATCTATTAAATTAAATAAATTAAAGCCTTATTTAATTTAATCTAAATAAATCTCTTTTGAATTAGAGTGATCAAAATCTTTATTTTAATTGATATAATACATCTGTTCCTCTGTTGGGTTTAAATGGAATCCACCGTCTAAGTCAAATTTTATTAAATGACGTATATTTCAAATTTAAATTGTTGTTTGGATTGTTTGATGCTCCTATTATATTACTGTCCTCCGACACTGCAGAAAAGATTTGGTGATTTTGTTAAATCCTATTTTTCCTCAACAAAGGCATCTTTTGGAATATTCTCCCAAGTTTGAATTGCAAAAATCTGATTCAGCATGTACATCCAACAAGACATTTATACTACATGTCTTTTGCCTTGGTGAAGTGGCATTTAATGCATTTTCAGCCACTTTTTGCATGTCATTCAAATGGTTTAAAATTCAAAATATGCATTTCTTGGCACAATCCTCAAAACTTGCACATCCTCCATCCACTCATAGGTTGACAAGTGGCATCTTGCCATTGGACGAATGTTAGTCCCACATTGCTCAATTTTGGACATTCATCCTTCAATCTCATCTATAAATAAGAGGCTTCACTCCTCATTTGATCATCCACAAATTATGCAAGGTTACCATGCTCAAATATCTACCAAATTTCATCCATCATCATTGAATCTTAGCTAGGTTATGCAGGTTTTTCCATTGGAGCACTCATCAAACATCAACAAAGTGGATCACTTATCAACATTCATCAACATACATCAATCTTGCATCATAGGAATTGGGAAAGGGCCAATTTCACATCAAATTGGCACCAATTCCCCCATGGGATCATGAGTTTGCTAGTTTAATTAGGATTCAATCTCTATTTTGTTGTTTTCATTGTGTTCTTCATTATTTATTTTCCTAATTTGAACTTGGTAAATGGATTTCATGGGGAATCCTTATTCTTACTTGCATTTGACAATCTAATGTGTTTGTTCTTATTGTTTTGCAGGTATTAGGATTGGGGTTCGCACAGGTTGTATAGGGGGTTGCCTCAGTTAAACCCCCGTTTAGGTGTTTCCACCGCCACGGATAGCCAAAAGAATGAGATAAAGAAGCAATGTAATGAAAGCAAAAGCACTACAAAATAGTACTATGCTACTCACCAAATGATAGAGGAGAGGAGAGGGAAGCTTACCACCTCCACCAAGAGCACTCAAGGTTTCTTGGGGAGAAATGAGAGGAACTCAAGCCTCTGTTGCGAATGACATGGTCCCAAACGTGCTCTATCGAGTTGATGGAGTGAGATGTTGTTGCAATGGAATGCTTGGAAGTGAGTGAAAGTGAGCTTGTGAGAGTATGAGAATGAAGGCCTAATCTATTGAAGAGTTCTGAAGAGTTGGAATGCAAGTTCAAGGAGTGAATATGAAGGAATGAGGAAGAAAACGGCCATATTCGGGTCAGTTGGTTGAATGAGGTGTTATAACTTCACTGCCAATGGGCAGAGTAACGGCTCTACTGGCTCAGCTGCAGGAATCTACCAGGGACGTAAGCGCATCGCGTGGACGTCTACGCATCACGCGGACATCCCTAACAGAAACGCCTCCACCGACACACAAAATAGGCTCCACGTGGACCGCCAATAGTGGGCTTCAATAAATTTAAGCTTCTGACTTTGGTTTTCTAAAGTGTATAAAGGCAAAAAGGGGAATTGCGCCTAGGGTGCAAATTCGCTCTTATATAGTACTATGCCCAATACTTCTATGATATTAACAATGAGACGTGTTTTTGTTCTTAGGATTTGGATGTGGATTTTCTCTAATGGGTGGTAATGTTATAAGTCCTTTTTGGAGAAGTGTGTAAGATTATTTCATTTTCAGACATGGGATATAGAAATTTGAGTTTCTTAAGTTTGTAAGGTTTTTCACTATTTGCTTGATTCACCGACTTGTTAAAGTGGATATTGAGAAGGAAGACCTAAGATAATCCTATCATTCTTGTGAGGCATTGGTTGTTCTTTAGGAAGGAGGACACTTATGTCAGGAGGAGGATCTTGATATCCTATCCCTTTTGTTTGCTCAATAGGAATTTTCTCTAAAAAATTATGAATTTCATGCTCATTAGTTATGTCACATATTTCGTTGCTTAAGATCTTAAAGCCTTGGACATAGGTCTCTTCAAGGTTGATGGGAGTGTTGGTCACTTTGTTAACATAAGATGAATGGTTATGCACTTGACTAGAGGAACTAGGCTCACTCATTGTTGGAAGTTTAGGCTTATTTTGTGACTCAATCTCAAGATGTAAAAGACCAAACATCTCAAGTTTTGTTGGTTGTTTCATGGAAGGATAGAAAGATGCATTATTCTCAAGATTGTTAAGGCATTCATTTATGAATTCATTCACGCTAGCATCATCTTCTCCAATGATGTCAACCTCACGAAGATACTCATTAGGAGTTGGTTGAGCATGAGTAGGTGCAATTTCATTAGGATCAATGCCAAAAAAACAACTTGAAACATCAACCAAAGAGTACAAGGACTTCCACACATTGCTAAAACACTTGTCCATTTTCAGATTTTTAAACTTAAACAAGGTAGTTTGCTAATTAGACTATGCAAGAATCTAAAAATGAAATTTTGTAAATACAATTTTGAATTTATACAATGCACTAAATGAACCAAATTAAGCTAGATATAATGAATTGAATGAAATAGAAAATCAACAAACTGAAACAGTGATCTGATAGCAGCATACAAAAGCACAAAACTAAAGATTTCAATTTCTAGAAATGCAGATTTAGGTCTGATCAGGGACTCATTCTCCCTAGGGAAAATGGGTCCTAGATTAGGCTTTTGAAACAAATTTCTACATATTTTCAGGTCTTTTTCTTAGTGGTTTTCAAATTTAGTTTGCTATAGTAAGTTTCAAGTTTAGAATTTTGTAAATGCAATGTGAAATGCAAGTTGAAAATGTGACAAACTGATGAATTCTTAGCCAAAGGACAACAGCGTGGAATAGGGACAACAACATGACGCGTTGGCATCTCATACGGACTAAAGAACAAGAATATCACAAAAAATGACAGATGGCTACTTCTACTCTAATTGCTAAGAAATCTCAAAGCATGAGAAAGCAAAAAAGAGTAATAGAACTGAGAATAAAGTAGATTATAAATGATAAAGTAAGAGAAAGAAAGAAATTGCTCACAGCAACTCAAGTAATGAAGCCTCTAGCACATGAATGTCTTCAATACCTACATGTGTAAGATTTGGAGAGAATGTTGGGGCTATGTAGGGGTTTACCTCAGTCAAAGCCCCATTTTGGTGTTCCCACCTCCATGGACAACCAGATAGATAAAGAGAAATAAAGAATGCAATGAGTGATAAAAGAAAACCCTGCTCGAGGAGAACCCATATCACAAAGTGTAGGTGATAAAAGCAATCCTCGCTTGAGGAGGAGAACCCATATCACAAAATGTAGATGTAATAGGTAGGGGATATGTGGAATCCTACGATGCTCGCAAGCATAAGGCAAGAGAGATATCAACTACGAGGCTTAAGGAAACCAAAGAGGGAGGCAAAGATAGTTACAAGAGACAAGGGTGTTGTAAAGAGTGTTGTAAGAGCTTGAGAGTGCTGTTGTAACAAGTTGTATGGAGTTGTGCAAGCAAGATAGCAAGATGGGAGAATATTTGAGAGAGGATCCAAGAAGGAGAAAAAGATAAAAGGCCAAATGAGTTGAAAAGATAACTTTTAAAGAGGGAAAATAAACTTCTCGGGTGGTTACAAGGTGTCCCAGGCCGTTACCACTGATAAAAGAAAATGACAAGTGGAAAACATGCTTGAAAATAGTCATTTGAACGTTGAAATGTCACAAGACGTCCACGCGATGCACTGGTGTCCAAACACATCATGCTACAAAATGATAAGAATGGGAAAAGCACAAAGTTTAACACAATTTGCATGTGAGACAGCTGCTAAAAAGGGGTCCTTGAGCATCCTGAGAGGAAAAAAAGGCTGATGCAGGGGCTAAAATGAGCCTATACAAGTGCTAGGGGAATGGACACTAAAGCGGATACACAAATGTATGTGAAATTGCAACGGGTGCAATTTTATGACATTACATTTTGCCCCCACTTTAGCGGGCATATGAATCTACACCAATATGCATGCTAAAGGAAATCTACTAAACATAAATAATAATATGATGCCAAAAGGATACTGTAGATGAAGCAGATAGCTCTTCGAACCAAGGAAGCATGCCCTCAGGCTGAAGACCTACAAAACAAATGCATTAGATAAGAAAGACCTGCACAAGATAACAAGGTTAGAACATAAAAATTCATTACATCATGGGGTTAGAACATATCAAAACACATACACACAAGCACACAAAAAACTAAAGGATTTGAGTCAGCAAAGTGAAGGAGACCTCGATGTAAAAGGTTGTCTTAGTACTATGTGTCATCCCCAAATTAATAAATAACACATGGAAGAATTCTAAACAAAGAGAATACTATAAGGATTGTTCACTTCAAGAGAAGAAGTCACCCAAAAGTTAGGGAAGCAACCTATATCGAAGAGAGAAAAACCATATACTCAGGATGAAGAAGATGCAGATCTTCGATCCGGTATACACAATTGAGAAGAAAGAGAATTTAAGAGAAAGATGGAGAAGCGAAAAAGGAATGAAAATTCCAAGACAGATGGCTCCACAATTCCTCAAAACCAAGGAGATAAACAAATGCATCATAGATCCGCAAACCTATGGAAGGTGAACAAAGGGCTTTGTAGGTACTCTCTCCTACAGAGTTGAACAAACTGCACTGGAGGCCCGCAGACCAATGGTGAATAGATCCCGTAGGATGAAAGAACTTCACAGGCCCTTAGACCTGCAAAGAAGGCATTCCCCCAAGTACTCTCTCATGAAGGAAGCCAAATATAAGGGGACTCCATAGAGTTGAATGAGAAAGAAGCTTCACAGGCACACCTGCAAAGTAACATGTTAATCCATAGATAAAACATTTTAGAAAACAAAGAGTAGCCACGTGGGCAGTCACACAGACAGTCCACAATTTGAAAGCTTTCAAAGAGGTCCCTTAGGAACCCTTCAAAAGAAAAGGGGTCCACTCAAGGGATGCACTATTTGAAAAGTGAGGTCTAATCAAGCTGTCCCCAAGCTAGATGCCATAGAATTCATTTGAGAGAAAAGATTTCAAAGGGGTCCCTAGAGAACCCTTCTAGACAACAAGGGGCCCACTCAAGGGGACGCTCCAATTGAAAGATAGAGAGAAGAGAGGGGGTCCTTAGAAGGATGCACATCTCCAGAACAAGTTATCACTGCCCCCAACATACAAGGGAGGAGAACCATGCAAGATACTTCAGACATACAGGATAGAGGTAGACCTTGATATCACTTTTCATTTGAGGGAGAGGCAGGTGCATCAGCAAATAAATTAGTGATGGAACTTGAATCAATATTTTTTTGTATTTTATCCTTCAAGGCCTTACATTCACTAGTGGAATGGTCGGGCACTCAATGGTATGCATTGAAAGAATTTTTTTCTTTATCATGCTTATGAAGTTTCTTACATGTAGGAGAAGGAAGAGTAATCAAGTGGGCTTTTAGAAGCCTCAAGAAAATACACTCTTGCTCAGATAGAGGATGAGGAGTAGGAAGCAACCCTTTCTCTTATGGAGAAAAGTTTGACTACTCACAAGAAGAAGACATAAAGATAGAAGACAATGGAGGATGAAGCAACCCAAGAGAACGAGGTTGAGTGGAAATTGTGTCACCATTCAACCATGGTTTATGTTTAGATTGTTCATTTGAGCAACCAAGTCCCAAATTACACTTACAAGGTACACATTCTATAGGTGCATGAATGCCTTGTCTGTTACACCCACAACCTTTATGCCCATAACCATATTTAGAGACAAGCTTAAAGCCAAGGCCATAACATGTTTGCAAATCTTGAGGAGGGGGATCTTCATGGAGAGCATTGCTCTAGCAATGGGGATCACACACTTCTATGGGATCACCATCATCCTTCTTGATAGGATTGCCAACATTAGCCTCCTTGATAGAAGCACGATCATCTTCCTCAGAAGGAGGAGGATAGGCATCAAGGACATTACAACTATTTCTCACATTAGGTCCTGTGATACAGAAGAGTAACCATCTTTGATTGTAGGTTTGGATGATGTTATTGGAAGGCTTAAGTGGATCGGGTCGACTTTACATTCCCTAGTGAAGGGTTTTGTAAAGTCTAAAGAGCCCTAATCATCACCAAGACATGCATTCTTTTGAGAAGTGGTAGAAGGAGCTTACTTAAGACTTCTCACTTCAGAAGGATCTTCTTTAGGGACATCTATCTCAAGAGTATCCTTTGTAGTAGATATTGTTGGAGTAAACATCAACACATTAGAAGACACTGAAGGAATAAGAGTAGGCACAACCAAAACCTGAATAGCAGCTACCATTTCACATAAGTGCATAGCCTTAGGGTTAGCCTTGACTGTGACTACTTTATTTTTACAAATGAACTTAATAGATTTATGCAAGGTAGACGGGACTGCACCCATGGCATGAATCCACAATCTACCAAGAAGAAGGTTACATGGTATTTTTTCTGACATAACATATACAAGGGTGGGTATGGTAACAAGTACCAACCTTAAAGGCAAGACTATTGTGCCTAGGGCTTGTTGACCAACATTATTGAACCCATGAACGAAAACAAAAGAAGCATTAAGAGAATATGAATCAATATTAATCTTAGGCAATAGATCAATGCTACATATATTGAGCATCGAACCAATGTCAATGAGAGTACGTCTAATGTTGATATTATTAATGTTAACTATAATCATCAGAGGATTTGCTTGCTTCTGCACTTCTAGAGGTGGGAGTTCCTGTGGGTAGAATGTGATATTTAGTGAATCCACACAAATATGAGCCATCAATGCATTAACAACCGTTAGCCTAGTAGAGGCAGGCAAGAGGATCTTTTGCAAGGCTTCTTGAAGCATTCCTTGACAAACTAGAGCAGATTGAAGCAAGTCCCATAGTGAGATATTAGTCGATGTAACTTGAAGTTGCTCGACAAGATTGTAATCATCGGGTGCTTTAGTCATAGGGTTAGGAGCTTGAAGAAGGCTTGGATGTTTATTCATTTTATTCTTATAAGTATGGGCTACCACTCTGTAAGAGGGAGCCATAGGAATATCAAGAGAGTTGCTATCAAATGGGACACTATCAATAGAACAAATCCTTTTAGGAGAAGGACTAGTTGGAGTCAAATAAATGACCGATCTCTTAGGCCTTTGAGGGGTAGCAAAGACATAGATTAAATTTATAGAATCATCACAATTAGTGGAATAATTATTTGAAGACACATTCTCAACATCGATCCAAGGAGGATCAAATGTGGAAGGAGATTCATCATTCGCTAATGCATCGTCTCTAGAAGAGAGTGCATTGGAATGAAGAGAAGGAAAAGTAATGTTAAGAAAGGTATCAATGATTTCATCTTCTTGCAACAAGATATCCTTCAAAGCAAGAGGAATCTCATGAGAAGGATCAAAGATACTGAGTGACATGGGTAAATCCAAGTCACCATCAAGTCACCATCACATGCATGAAATGGAACATCATTAGCACTTTGAATAGAATTAGATATTGAACTAATAAAAGAAGATATTAAATTCATTTTGAAAATAGTAAGTTAAATATGATAAATAATGAATTAAACAAGTCGGCTAATCCAGAGCAATCTAGGGGGTGACAGAACTAAGAAAATTTGAAAATCTAGATCTTTCAGATTTTTTCGATATTTTCTAGGTTTAGTAATTTGCATTTTCGGAGGTCTTCGGAGTAGAATTTGGGCTCGAAACTTGCGTTGGTCACTAAAATTTCATTGTCAAAGGCATAGTATTTTGGGGACTGAATTACTCCTCTTGGAGGCCTTTTCAACTGTGTAAATGGTTTTGAATTTCGAGCATCGAGTCAAAAGTTATGACCCCACCAAGTTAGGGTAAATAAATTCCTAGTTTTTTGAAAAATATTGTGGTTCACGTCAAGTTCACCAAAATGTAGAGAAGGGGGATTCACTACTCATGAGTCTCTTTATTCTCAAGAGATTCCCAAGGGGTGAACTGCCCTAAACTACCTCAGAGAATAGAGTAAGAGTTTCATAGTCAAAAAGAGTAAGTCAGAGGTTTTATGGACAAACTGACAAATTCTCGGCCAAAGGACGACAATGCGGAATAGGGATGACATCACGATGCACTAGCATCCTAGAGGTGTGCTAGTGTCTCGTATGGACCAGAGAACGAGAATGTCACAGAAAATGACAAAGTGGATACTTCTACTCTAATTGTTAAGAAATCTCAGAACATGAGAAAGTAACAAAGAGTAATAGAATTGAGAATAAAATAAAGTATAAATGATAAAGTAAGAGAAGGAAAGATAGAAACTACTCATAGAAACCCAAGTAATGAAGCCTCCAGCACGTGAATTTATTCAATACCTGCATACATAAGATCTGGAGAGAATGTTGGGGCTGTGTAGGGGTTTGCCTCAGTCAAACCCCCATTTTGGTGTTCCCACCTCCACAAACATCCAGATAGATAAAGAGAAATAAAGTATGCAATGAGTGATAAAAGAAAACCACACTCGAGGAGGATAACCCATATCACAAAATGTAGGTGATAAAAGCAATCCCCACTTGAGGAGGATAACCCATATCACAAAATGTAGGTGATAAAAGCAATCCCCGCTTGAGGAGGAGAACCTGTATCACGAAATGTAGATGCAATACGTAGGGGATATGTGGAATCGCAAGACGCTTACAAGCATAAGGAAAGAGAGATATCATCTAAAAGGCTTAAGGAAGCCAAAGAGGGAGACAAAGATAGTTGCAAGAGCCACTTGGGTGTTGTAAAGAGTGTTGTAAGAGCCTGAGAGTGTTATTGTAACAAGTTGTATGGAGTTGTGCAAGCAAGATAGCAAGATGGGAGAATATTTGAGAGGGGAGCCAAGAAGGAGAAGAAGCTAGAAGGCCAAATGAGTTGAAAATACAACATTTAAAGAGAGAAAAGAAGCTTCACGGGTGGTTACAAGGCATCTCAAGCCGTTACCACCGACAAAAGCATATGACAAGTGGAAAAAATGCTCAGAAAAAATCATTTGAATGTTGAAATGTCGCGAGACGTCTACACAACACACAAACATCAACATGGCACACTAGTGTCCAAACACATCATGCTACAAAATGACGAGAACAAGAAAAACACAAAATTTGACGCAAAGTTGACGCGTGAAGACAACTGCTAAAAAGGGGTCCTTGAGCATCCTAAGAGGAAAAAAAGGTTGATGCAGGGGCTAAAATGAGCCTACACAAGTGCTAGGGGAATGAACACTAAAGCGGATACAAAAATGTATGTGAAATTGCAACGGGTGCAATTTTACGACATTACAAAAAATTTGTTTTGATTTTCAAGTGCAACTTTATATGATCTAAATGATATGCAAGATGACTAATTTTTTTATATATTTTTCAAATTTAAATAATACAAACAATGAAATCCTAAACCCCTATATGAGATGCAAATTTGAATGCAAACTAAGACACCCTAAATGAGATTCAATGCAAATGAATGCAAGATCTAATCTAATATGAAAAGAGAGACCTCAAAATCAGAAAACTACAATGCTAAAAAAATCGGGCTCACCATAATGAACCATCGAAAAATGGAGGTTTACCAAAATGAATTAACAAGATGATGAACCTCAATTTTCCCAATGTTTCATTCAATTATTAGGGCTATAATGTGTAATTAACAATCAAAAATCAAACCTAACTCATATAACAATAAAAAAGATAGGTTTTAAGATGGCTAAATGTTGTGTACCTACTTTAAAAAGTGCTTTTTTGGGCCTCATTAAGGACTCACTCGCCCAGTGGAAAATGGGTCCCTACTAGGGTTCTGGAAAATTGATTTCTGGGTTTCGTTCTTCAATGTCTACACTCCCAGATCTTAGGCGTTTAGCTGCCGAAAGTTAGAAAAAAAAATTGTAGCTTAGTTTCAGTGATCTTGCAAGAAAGATGACAACTTTAACAACTTTGACAACTTTTGCAACTTTTGTTCTCCACTTGATCTTCAACCTAAAACCTGCAATCACACATCAAAGAAGAGAAAAATGTTTATTTTTTAGGGAATAGGGTTGCCTTGGTCAAACTCTGTTTTGGTAATTAAACCTTGAATTGAAACAATGCATAAAAGGAAAGATGAATGAACAATGTAATGCTACAACTCACCAATCCTCAATTGAATCTTGGATTGCAAATCTAAAACTTAGCATGAAATGGCCTCAATGAGTGTAGATCTTGATCATGAACTTGGCATAAGATAATGGCTTTGAACACTTGAATTTGATCACCAATGTTATAACATCATATTAGCTCAACAACATACATGACTTTGACATGATGAAATGGATCTTTGATTGTTGCAATAAATTTTTAGAAATATGCCCTTGAATGCCTTCTTGAATGCTCTATAATGCTCTTGTGAAAGTATTCTCATGATCACTTGAATTTGCTAGGTGAAACTATGTGAAATAACCTTCTATTTATACTTATCTTACTCTTAAATCCCAAAAACAAAATAACACAAGCTGACATCAAATCTAGGATTTGAAATCATTAAAATACCACCAAAAACATACCCTGAGGGGGGTGTACTAGGTTAAGTGAGGACCCATTCGCCGTTCCTAGCATACTTAATTAGGACACATTTCGAGGATTGTGAAATGTCATGCCAAAAGGGGTTCCTAGGACCTAGTGGGGACCCATTTGCCAAGTGGCGAATGGGTCCTAGGTCACTAGAGTAGGACACATTCCTTGCAAAATTAAGTGTTTTGTAATTTCATTTAAGAGTGTCAAGTGTTGCCCCTCGAAAAATGCAATAAATTAGCCTTGGACTTGAATAAAAGGGACTAATTAGCCTCAAATTAACCTCAATTAATTAATAAATCCCTAGATTAGTGTGAAAGAATAAATAAACTAAATAAGGCACAATTAGGTCCATTTTATCTTTAATTATTGATTCCCAAATTAAGTGTGAAAAAGGGTTACTTTTTTTTACACTACATTTTTCCCCCACTTTAGTGAGAGTATGACCCCACGTCAAATTCACACTAAAGTAGATATTCAAGACACTTATGTATGCAACAATGACAAATATACACAATCATACACTATCAAAGACCAAGAAAATAAAGGATCAAGCTTCGACCATCCCAACGTGATGTGGAATGTGGTTGTTTGTCTGTAACATGCGTGCTCACTCTAGGGTAGTGGAACTTCAAGCCATCCATTAGGTGAGTATCCCTCTAGGAAGGTGGATTAGTGAGAAATTCATGCCTGTGTTTTGGCTCCCACTATACTAACCATATCAAAGCTATCCCTCTGATAACTCTGATAGGGTGTCACTCACATTCTTTTTCATGCTTAACAAGTTGTGTTATGCTAAGCACCAATGCACATGACAAGGCTTCATCAGAAAGCAAGGTGTGTTTTGCTAGGTGGCCTTTAATTAGGTGTTGTGTTCGAGCTTCATAAGGTCGGGGAGTTGTGTTACACCAAAAATTTATGAACATTTGTATATAGGTTTTTGTTCAATGGGATCTTGCTTCATTCGTTTAAGGTCTTCTTCTTAGGGAACATAGTGCCTAATGTCTCCAAGAGAGGACAAGTCAAGTGTAAAAGATTGCCACTTATGGGATGCCTCACTTTGCATCATGTCACTAAGGGAAAGTTGTACACTTAGAAATATCACACTCTTTGAGAACATCAAACCCAATGAAACCACCAAGAAAAGGACACATCACAAGAAAAAGAAAATCACACAATGAAATATGCAAAATGTCAAAAGATATCATCGATGCATGCCCTCGCTTTAAAGCAGTTGCTAACACCATTGTTGTGAGAATCTACTTTAAAGTATCCAATGTTCAATCCTAAGACATGAGAGCTTACTTAGAAATCCCTATGCCAAGTCATATGTTCCCGAAATAGAGCTACATCATGAAAAGGGAAGGAGGGGTTGCCCCCAAAAATACGGAAGGGGTCTATGGATCTGGGGTCAGTATATCTTTGCTATAATGTTGTCGTAGAGTGAAAAACTATCATCATTCCCCAAATACTCATAGAACTGGAAGAATGACACATAAAGAGACAAAACAAAGAAAAATCCTTCGATTCAACATGGAAGAGACCTAAATATCTCAACGCCTTGCATCATCCCCAAAAGGAAAACACAAGAAAAATGAAAAAGGATAAAATGTTTACAACAAAGAGAAGAATGTAGATACATATAGAGGAACACACAAAAACAAAGAGATACATCAAATGAGACAACACGGGGGAATCACATAACGCGCAAGCAATCACATAAAAGAACATGGAAAAATAAACAAAGCAAAAGACTAGTAAGGCACGTGTGAATCAACCTATAGCAGGTCGTTCACATCCCAATCTCGGTTGGTATATACGAAAGGAAAACAACTAGCCAAAGGGACAACATCAAGTACCATACTAGGACAAGACTATTTAACCCCTTGCCCCCACTAAGTGTAGGACAAGGATGAGCTGAGATAGGTGATGAGAATGAGATCCTTATGATAAAGAGAATGATTTGCAATGAATGCATAGCATGTAAAGTGAGAATGTTATGATCCTACAACTATTACATGGTAAGGAGCAGAAGGGCCTACTTTAAGGGATTACTTTTATGATATCAAGTTATTTAAAGACTCTCCTTAAAGCATGACACTCATTCATACTATGCCCAATGCTTCTATGATATTGACAATGAGACGTGTTTGTGTTCTTAGGATTTGGATGTGGATTTTCTCTAATGGGTGGTAATGTTATAAGTCCTTGTTGGAGAAGTGTGTGTAAGATTCTTTCATTTTTAGACATGGGATATGGAAATTTGAGTTTCTTGAGTTTGTAAGGTTTTTTGTTGTTTGCTTGATTCGCCAACATGTTGAGGTGAATATTGAGAAGGAAGACCTAAGATAATCCTATCATTCGTGTGAGGCATTGGTTGTTCTTTAAGAAGGAGGACACTTATGTCGGGAGGAGGATCTTGATATCCAATCCCTTTTGTTTTCTCAATAGGAATTTACTCTAAAAATTTATGAATTCCATGCTCATTAGTTATGTCACATCCTTGGTTGGTTAAGATCTTAAAGCCTTGGTCATAGGTCTCTTCAAGGTTGATGGGAGTGTTGGTCACTTTGTTAACATAAGATGAATGACTATGCATTTGACTAGAGGAACTAGGTTCACTCATTGTTGGAAATTTAGGCTTAGTTTTTTACTCAATCTCAGAATGTAAAAGACCAAACATCTCAAGTTGTGTTGATTGTTTCATGGAAGGATATAAAGATGCATTATTCTAAATATTGTCAAGGCAATCATTTATGAATTCATTCATGCTAGCATCATCTTCTCCAATGATGTCAACTTCACGAGGACACTCATTAGGAGTTGGGTGAGCATGAGTAGGTTCAATTGCATTAGGATCATTGTCAAAAACACAACTTGAAACATCAACCAAAGAGTACAAGGGCTTCCACACATTGCTAAAACACTTGTCCATTTTTAGATTTTCAGACTTAAGTGTAAGGTAGTTTGTTGATTACACTATGCAACAATCTAAAAATGAAATGTTGTAAATGGGATTTTGAATTTAGACAATGCACTAAATGAACCAAATTAAGCTAAATCTAATAAATTGAATGAAACAGAAAATCAACAAACTGAAATAGAGATCTGACAATAGCAAACAAAAACATAGAACTGAAGATTTCAATTTCCAAAAATGCAGATTTAGGTCTGATCAGGGACTCATTCACCCTAGGGGTAATGTGTCCTAGATTAGGTTTTTGAAACAAATTTCTACTGGTTTTTAGGTCTTTTTTTAGTGGTTTTTAGATTCAGTTTGCTACAATAAGTTTCAGGTTCAAAATTTTGTAAATGCAATGTGAAATGCAAGTTGAAAATGTGACAAAATAATGAATTAAAAGACCTAGTTTGATATGCAATTTTGTTTTATTTTTCAAATGCAAGTTTATATGATCTAAATGATATGCAAGATGGCTAAATTTTTTTTGTATTTTTCAGATTTAAAGAATGCAAACACAAACAATACAATCCTAAACCCTAGATGAGATATAAATTGGAATGCAAACTAAGACTCCCTAAATGAGATCTAATTCAATGCAAATGAATGCAAGATCTAATCTAATGTGAAAAGAGAGACCCCAAAATCAGAAAACTACAATGCTCAAAAAGTCGAGTTCACCATAATGAACCATCAAAAAATGGAGGTTTACCAAAATGAATTAACAAGATAATGAACCTCAATTTTTCCAATGTTTCATTCAATTATGAGGGCTATAATGTGTAATTAGCAATTAGAAATAAAACCTAACTGATATAACAGTAAAAAGGTAGGTTTTAAGATGGTAAAATGTTGTGTACCTGCTGCAAAAAGTGCTTTTTTGGGCCTCACTAAGGACTCATTCGCCTAGTGGCGAATGGATCTCTGCTAGGGTTCTGGAAAATTGATTTATGGGTTTTATTCTTCAGTGTTTGCACTCCCATATCCTAGGTGTTTGACTCCCAAAATTTAGAAACAAATTTTGTAGCTTAGTTTCTATGATCTTGTAAGAAATATGACAACTTTTGCAACTTTTTTTCTCCACTTGATCTTCAACCTAAAACTTGCAATCACACATCAAAGAGTAGAAAAATGTTGATTTGTTAGGGAATAGGGGTTTGCTTTGGTCAAACCCCGTTTTGGTAATTAAAACTTGAATTGAAACAATGCATAAAAGGAAAGATGGATGAACAATGTAGTGCTACAACTCATCAATCCTCAATTGAATCTTGGATTGAAAATCTTAAACTTAGCATGGAATGACCTCAATGAGTGTAGATCTTGATCATGAACTTGACATAAGATAATGGCTTTGAACACTTGAATTTGATCACTAATGCTACAACATCACATTATTTCAACAGCATGCATGACTTTGACATGATGAAATGGATCTTTGGTTGCTACAATAAACTTTAACAAATCTACCCTTGAATACCTTCTCGAATGCTCTATAATGCTCTTATGAAAGTATTCTCACAATCACTTGAATTTGCTAGGTGAAACTATGTGAAATAACCTTGTATTTATACTTACCTTACTCTTAAATCCTGAAATTCAAATAACACGAGCCAACATCAGATTTGAGATTTGAAATCATTAAAATACCACCAAAAACATACCCCAAGGGGGGTGTCCTAGGTTAAGTGAGGACCCATTTTCCATAGGGCGAATGGGTCCTAGCATACTTAACTAGGACACATTTCGGGGATTGTGAAATGTCATGCCAAAAGGGGGTCCTAGGACCTAGTGGGGACCCATTCGCCAACGAATGGGTCCTAGGTCACTAGCCTAGGACACATTCCTTGCAAAATTAAGTGTTGTGTAATTTCATTTAAGATTGTTAGGTTTTGCCCCTCAAAAAATGCAATAAATTAGGCTTGGATTTGAATTAAAGGGGCTAATGGATTTGAATTAAAGGGGACAATTAGCCTCAAATTAACCTCAATTAATTAATAAAGCCCTAGATTAGTGTGAAAGTGTAAATAAACACTTTACAAAACCCTAAATAAGGCACAATTAGGTCCATTTTATCATTAATTATTTGTTCCCAAATTAAGTGTGAAAAGGGGTTGCTTTTTTCGATGTTGCATTGGATATCTGGGGTTTCTACCTCAAACTGGTTAAATTAGGTTTTTCATTTATATTCTTTATGCCTGAGAATTGCAATCTGTTGTATGCGATGTAAATGTTCAATTCTTAATGCTTGGCAATGCCTTTCTCTTCTAAAGGATGTTTTTGTCTAATCCAATCTTAAATTATTCTTCAATTTCTTCTTTAAACTCTTGTATTATAATACAATGTATGTATGTATATGTATGTATATATGGATGTATATATATGGACGTATATATATATATATATATATTCATGTATGTATGTTTATATATAATAGAGATTATGGTATATTCGGCTAAAACTTTACCATTTTGTGTCTTGTTCACTCTGCTTGATCAGTGCACAAATTCAATACATGTTTGGCTCAACCCATTCTTCCTTCTAAGCCTCGCTGATGGTGAGTTGCAATTGAATTGTATACACTTTATTTACTATTCTTTGTGTATTAAGCTAAACACTACTACATGTCTTTGATTGATCCCTCCTTTCATTTGTTCTTGCAAGAAGTCAAGATATGGGTGAGTGCAACAAGACACATCATTGGCCAAATCCCTACTATAGAGGTGAGGTTTTTAACCTCACTAAAGTTGTACCATTGTCTCCTATTACTTATCAATTTTTTTCGTACTATTTATTTGATTTGTAATGGGTGTGTTGTCTTCCCTAAGTTGAAGGTTATGTTTTTGTGTCGATGATTTTGAACAGATTTTGTGGTTTTTCATAGTTTGAAGGTTCTCTTGCTTTCTTGGTGCATCCACAATGTGCTTGATGAAGTGTATGGAATCTAGGGTGTTTATGAACATTTCCAAATTTTGTGTTCTTAAACATAGTCACTTTTCAAGGAAAAATATGGTTCTCTTCAAGCATCACTCTAACTTTAATGGGTTTAATTTCTTATTTTTCTTTCCTCTCTTGGTTAGCCAAAATTTGTCTTCATTCAATTGCCCGCCATGTAACCTTGCATATATGTACATATATGTTTATGCATAATTATACATATACGTATATGCATCTTTGTACAAAAGTATGCACATACATATATATGCAATATGTACATATGTGTGCACATACATATGTAAATACATATGCTCATACATATGTATGTACATACATATGTACATATAGATATACATATGTGCACTAAATATTTGTGAAATACAGTCTGCACAATGAATGATTGTGCAGTGAAGAACAAAATAATACAAGTGCATGGCATAATACCTTCGAAATTGAACATATGTGATTATTTTAATTTTTTGTGCACATGCATATATATGTATGTATATAGACTAGTGCATGTACATTCATATGAACATGCACTATGTACATGTACATGCACTAATCTATGTACATACATATATATGTAGCTGCACTAATCAATTGTGAAATACAGATTTGCACAATGAATGATTGTGCAATGAAGAACACACGAATAGAAGTGCATGGCAGAAAACCCTCCAAAAGAGAACTAGTCAAAACCCTTTCCATATTTTGTAGTAACAATCAAATATAAAAATCCAATTGTAGAGTGAATTATTGTGCAATGAATGATTGAATAATAGGGGATAACATTCGAGGAAACCAATAATAGTTGAAGATACCTGTTTATCACAAAAGCATTTTTGTGTTAAACTTTGTTTCATTATACTTAATAAATTGACGATAGATTAAACATGGTTCAATTCTAAAAATGCTTTGGTGAAATGAAGCCTCTCCAATGCAGATTCAAACATGTTTCCAAACTCAAACATGTAACAATAGGCATTTTGTGTGACTATTTAAGATAAAATTCTTTCAACGTTCACTGCAAACCTTAGCAAAAAAGATCACATCACAATTCAAACACACACACACATTAAGTTTTCAATATGAGATTTTTGGTATGCTTTAATAAAAGATTTATCAGTGACATATAAACATCACACCATGACATAATATAGGAGAACAATATTCAAAGCCCATGTGATACCACATACATACAATCCAAAAAAAGTAGTCAAATCACTATACCGTCAAAAATTGTATTATAATTGGTTTATATTTGTCCCATATGCAAATAGTTATTCAGAGTCTTACATGCCATAGAATATTCAAAGCCCATTTGATACCACAATCATACAAGCCATATTGCTTGATAATGGATCGTAGCATTAAAACATGCAACCAAAATATAAATTTAGTATAAGCAACACTCCCCTTAAGTATCACCACTTGCATTACATCACTGCCAATATTTTCATAGATCCAATGCCACGAGATCAACTAAGAGCCAATACTATCCCATCACCAAATTCATTATATTATACATAGGAGGTTGTTGTTGTTCATACATTCTATATCATGTAAATGATGTTGCTAGTGCTGTGTACATGACTATATGTGGATTTAAGTGATATTTTTCATGGTTGTTAATGCATAATTTGTTGTATAGATGTAATTGTTATGTGAAGTGTGATGTACATTTTAGCCCAATCAAGCAATCACCATAAACAAAGTTTCAGTATAATTAGGTAGACTTACATTTACAAGCAATTGCACTACACTGCCAACATGTACATCATATTGCTAAGTACACCCATATACATATCCATTTAATAAACCAATAAACATATCCATTTAATAACAAAGACATGATATAGGAATGTGCATAATGTTGGCAACAACATTTACATAATATAAGACAAAAAATTGTAGTAGCATTTGAGGTTCTAGCATTGAAGAGACTTCTTTTTCAAAAGAGCATTTTAGTGTTAAACTTTGTTTCATTATACTTTTAAAATTAACGTTATATGCAACATGGTTTAACACTAAGAATGCTTTGGTGAAATGAAGCCTCTCTAATGCAAAGTTGAACCAATATGGGTGCGTAATCAAATGAACACTACAAAATAAACACAAACAAAAGGAATGACAATGAGCAGAATATGCGAGAATTTGGAGCATTGAATGAACCTTGATCTCTAAATTATGCACTTATCTAGTCGAGTAACTACAGAGGGATGCGTAAGGCAAGTTGCTCAATGGAGGTAATGAAGGAGGCGATAACCGATTAATGCTCTCAACTGGTCGTTTGGGGTGGTGAAGTGGTTGGAAGCCATGCGTCTGTTCTATCCAATGCACGTAGACTTTTGCGCTGATAAAGGAGGCGAATGGGCTCCACTATTGGGCAAAGGGAAAAATGGGCCTGTAATGAACACCATGGACGAATCGATGCGTGACAGGTGGCAAGGTGCTCAAAATTAAAAAAAAAACACAAAATTGGCAGATGCAAAAGTGGCATGGTGATGTGGTGCGAAAAATTATCTAGTTAATAACAAGATATTATAGTCCCCAACAACAAAAGTAAACAACCAACAATTGAACTATATCTTGCAATTTGAAATGTACATAAAAAAAGTAGCCAATAATTCATAGAGTTGTAGGGATGGTCCCTCCCAAACTCAATCAAGCATGCCAAGAAAAACATTTGGAGATGTGTTCTTGTCTTTTGTTGTTGCGTTTTGAGTTGTTGTTACATGATTTGCATTTGTATTTGTAAATTGATTGCAACTTACATGCAACGGTGTTGAACAATTATTTCCAACACAAAGCGGAGTGCAACTTACATTTGGGATGAGACTCGAATTGACATCACCAACAACAAACAGAGAGATGTATATGTTCAATATGTTTTGAAACAAGGCATGGTTCTCCGGTAATAGGTTCGTAGGACTACTTATCTATCTTTCTCACTGCAATGACCTATGAGCCACCTCAATTTCTCTTTCCTTCCTATATTTTTTATTTTGAACTCTCTCTTGCTCCCCCTTCTACTCTCTTTCCTTCTTTCCTAACTGTTTGAGTTGCTCTCTTTCCTCTTCCTCGCCAATAATTTGAGTTTCCTTGCCAAAATTTGCATGGTAATTTAGCATTTGTGGTATGGGAAATGTGGCAGGTGGAGATGGAAATGAATAAGTTCCTTGGTCTTCTTCCCACTGCAAGTTAATACCCCATTTCATAGCTCCCTCTGCCAACCAGGACGGTTGGATCGAGGCTGAGGGAAGACTTAAACTGTCATTACCCACATTCATAGCTCCCTCTACCAACCAAGACAGTTGGCTAGGGGCTGAGGGAAGACTTAGACTGTCATTACCCATATTCATAGATCCATCTGCCAACCAAGACAATGGGCTAGGGCCCGAGGGAATACTTAGGTCGTCATTAAGTTCCTTAGGCTGGTTGTCCACCATGTCATTAGATTGTTTATTTACTATTTCATTCATTGTAAATTATTGTTGTCATGTTGTTGTTGTTTTCTTGCTTGCTGGAGCACTAATTACCACAACTATCTCCACTTGTACTTTTTGTTCTTCTTTAGGGGGGAATCTAACCCCTCTTTTACCTACAGGCCACCTTGTTGTGGCTCTCTTCTTCATTGGCATGGTCCTTATATCAACTTTATATTGCACCCGCACACATTAGGAAACATGTTTCAAACAATAATAACAACCGTCAATGGACACCCTTAAAGACAGAGTGATGCAGGAACATAGTATTTTTCTTTATTGTGTGTGTTGATAGTTTATAATATAAAGTTTGGTAATAGTTTATTTTTATTTGATCATGCTACTTTGTTTGAATTGCACAAGTTTATAACATTTTGGATTGAACTAAAAGGATTTGGTCTTATGCCCTTCAGTGGATTGGAATTAACATTGTAAAGAACTAAAATTCATTGACATTCATTAACAGTATAAGTTGAAACCCTTGATATTGAGTTACAAGTTTGTGTGAGAAACATTTACACAACATAAAACATATTGACATTCCTAGACATATAGAATATATATGAAAATGTTGAAATTGAATTGAAAGTAGTTGATGTTATGCACTTAGAGCATATTGGGTGAAACAATCACATTTTTTTTTAATTAGATATGCATTAACATTTATAAACAATATAAGTCGAAACCCTAGATAATGAGTTATAGGTTATTTTGACCAAACATATTGGCAGTATGAGGCATAAAGAATAGGGTGTAACTGTCACATTGTAAGGAACAAAAATGACTTGGTCTTATGCACTTAGAGTAGATAGGGTGTAACAATCACATTGTAAGGAACACAAATGCATTGACATCCATAAATAGTATAAGTTGAAACCCCAGATATTGAGTTACAGGGTAGTGGGTGAAAAACATTTACAATGCATATAACTGATCTATATACCTAGGCATATAGAACATAAAAAATACCCAGAAATTGAACTAAAATGACTTGACATTCATAAATAGTGTAAGTTGAAACCCCAAATATTGAGTTACAAATTTGTGGGTGACAAAAATTAACAGTGCATAGAACTGATCTATATTACCATGCATATAGAGCATAAAAAATACCCAGAAATTGAACTAAAATGACTTAACATTCATAAATAGTGTAAGTTGAAACCCCAAATATTGAGTTACAAGTTTGTGGGTGACAAACATTTACAATGCATAGAACTGATTTATATACCCAGGCATATAAAACATAAAAAAATACCCATAAATTGAACTAAAATGATTTGACATTCATAAATAATGTAAGTTGAAACCCCATATATTGAATTACAAGTTTGTGGGTGACAAAAATTTATAGTGCATAGAACTAATCTATATTCCCAGGCATATAGAACATAAAAAAACCCAAAAAATGAACTGAAATGACTTGACATTCATAAATAGTGTAAGTTGAAACCCCATATATTGAGTTATAAGTTATTGTGACAAACATTTACATTGCATACAACATATTGTCACTCCGACATAAAAAATATAAATGAAAAATCCAAGGTAAACAGTATCAGGGTGGAACCCTAGATATTTACAATATTGTGAAAAATATTTGCGTAGCATTCAACAAATTAGCATTTGTAGGCATAAACAATTAGTAGTAGTAGAATACCTATAACTTGATAGCGTGTTGTTGCTGTTGTTTCTCTTTCTTTGTTTGCCTTTAGGAAAATGTAAAATTGAATATGAAAGTGAGACATGCTAAATGGAAATTGCCAAAGACTGAGTAATGCATATTTTTTGAATTTGCAAATTTCTTTATATGTTCAATGTTGGTTTGGTATGGAGTGTTTAATTTCTGTCCTCCTTTTTCAAATTTGAAAATTTGTTTTAGTGCCTTTAATTGCAGAGTTTGTATATATTTACGACGTGCAATGTTTGTTTGCTTCTCAGGCGATTTTGGTGGCTTTAACACCATTGTTTTGGTGGTTGCAGGTGGCAAAAGAGGAGAATGCACCAGTAGCTGTGTGCAGGGATTTGATCAATGGGACACATCTGAATGATTGATTTTCTTTTTAGTGATGTATTGCTAGCAAAGTGGGATAAGGGATGGGTTCGATTGGATTTAGTGATGGGACAGTCTTGGCTCTTAGTTGTTCTCGTGGCATTGGATCTATTAAAATATTGGCGGTGATGTAATGCAAGCGTTGATATTTAAGGGGAGTGTGGGTTATACTAATTTTATATTTTGGCTGCATGTTTTAAAGCTACGAGTCATTAACAAGCAAAATGGCTTGTATGTTTGTGGTGTCAGATGTGCTATGAATATTCTCTGACATGTAAAACTGTGAATAACTATTTGTGTTTGGGACAAATATAAACCAATTATAATACAATTTTGATTGTACAGTGATTCAACTACTCTTGTTGACTTTATAGATAAAAACTGTTTTACATTTGAATATTAACGAGGTCTACTATGAGACCCACGAGGAACTAATTTTGTCCCCACTATACGGCCCCATGCCAGTAATGTGAGATTTGTGAACTATTTTGTCGATTTGAACTTTTAAAGAAACCATAATCCATAGGACATTGTGATATTTCTTCTAACACAATATAATTTTTCTTTGGTGTGGATTATTTTCTTATACTACATGCTTGATTGTCGCATTCAATGCTACCATTTTCCAACTCGAATTCTTAGCTATGCTTTTTACCTAATCCTCAAAGGGTTTTCTTTTATGATTCGTAAGCAAAAAATTATATTGATTGGAAATTCAAGGTTACATTGGAAAACTAAAAGAACGCTTTTTGGTCTTCTTGTTACTCTGGTAATTCTCTATGGGTGGGAAATTTGGGGCAACAACATGTCAGATCAGAAATGGAGACAAGTGGAAAGGATACAAAAACATCTAATTATATGCAGCCTCAAGCTTAAGACTGCAGTGGCTTATGAAATTTTATTGGCTGAGACCGGTACTTTTCCTCTGGAGGCCTCAGCAATGACCCGGTTATTAAGCTACCTAAAGAAGGTCCAGAATATGGAGGATCATAGATGGCCTAAGCTAATTATGAAAGAGGAGCTAACTAGAAGAAAAAACACATGGATGAAACTTAATATCAAGTGGATGAAGAAATGGGATGTTGTGATGCATGAGTGTCCAAACACAAATGGAGAAATAAAAAATTATGTGAGAGAAAAATTTAAATATGGTATATGGACGAAAAAAACAGGGCGTAAAAATGATTATTATATCAAAGAATTCAATCCCACAAGGGACCATGAAGAAAAGGCTTATATAGGAGCGAATATCAATTGGAAAGCAAAAATGTTGATAGCCCAATTGCGGACTAGTTCACACCATCTTAGGTGTGAAACGGGTAGGTGGGTGGTTCCTAAAGAAGAGTGGGAAAATAGAATATGCCGCTTTTGTAACGAGGGTATGGTGGAAACGGAATGTCACTTTATCATAGAATGCTCAGCTTATAAAGACATCCGGGTCAGCTATGGGGATGCGGCGCAGGTTGACAATTTAAATACCTTGTTTGAAGATTCAAGACTCGACAAAATTGCAAACTTCATCATCAAAATTCACTATCGAAGGGTTGATCTCGAACGGCGCCTCCATTGTGTCTAAGGCTGTGCTATGGGTTGTTCCGGTGCTGATCTTGGGTCCCATAGGCTTCTTTGGCCTCGTGGACGTCATTAAAATATTTCATTGCTTGCCCTCGGGGCATTATCTCCATCCATCGATGCCCTGCTTGCCCTTCGGTTATACAAAATTTGCAGGATGCAAATATTTTAAACCTCTGCCTTAAACATACATCCTTTACAATAGGCAAGCGAAGGTGATACACAAACCAATCCGACGCCCAACAAGCTCGCCAAACGCACGACGCCATAACAGAAGGAGCATCCGAACCAAAACCTTGCCAAAAACTCGAAGCCCGCTGAGTTTCATGCGTACCTGTCCGAGATGGTGAGGAGGAAATCTGCGAAATCCTCCATCCGTCCCCAGTCTTCGTAGGATTCCAAATTTAGGAAAAACTTGAGAAACCGGAAGCCACGCTCCGCCAAAGTTCTGTGTCTCTGCAAATCCGCGCCTTCCTCAGAGGTTATATTTATGATAAGGGATAAGTGAATAATTTGTAAAGTGGATCCAAAATTGTCAATTTTGTGCTGTAAAAATGACGAGCAAGAAAAAAGCCGAAGGAATTGCTCTACTTTCTCTGTACAATGACGAAGACATGGACGTTGATGAAGACATGGAAGAAGACGAAAATGCAGACGAAGATAATTCTCCAGTTTTATCGTCTTCTTCGCCACAAGCTTCATTAGCCAAAAAGAACCCCTCGAAAAGCCCTTCTCCTGCGAGTACGAGTCCTGTTGAAGCACAACGGCCCAGCAAAGTCGGTCTTGGAATCGTTGATTATGCTCACGATGAGATGGCCGTGTCTACCAAGCCTGAGGTAAGTAGAGTTTGGAAAGGGTGTGGTTAACTTTTCTTTTAGAGTTTGAATATTTAGCGGTGTGAATGTTAGGGTCTAAGTTGTAAGCTACGTTTTCATGCCTGTTTATTTATTTTCTATGTTAAATGAGAGTTTTTTCTTGTAGATTAGGGTTTCATGAATGCGAGTAAATAAGGAAACTATCGTGTCATGTTTTCTGTCAATTGGAGTGATAGGACATACTGGAGTTCAATGAAAATGTGTAATTTAGCGAATTAGGGTTTCTTTTTGTGAATTTGAATCATCTGGGGAATACGGATATTGCATTTTAAGCTCTAATGTGTGCTTCTTTCTGTTTTGCAGGAGGGAGAAATTGTTAGCACTGATGCAGCTGTTTTTGGTCAAGAGCCTCCGGCTGGGAATGGTACGAGTTATTTTATCCTAGAGTAGTTGCTGCCATTTTCATCAGTAGTTTGAAGATTGGTATGTGCGAAAAGGTCCATGTCTGATAAACGAAGGACATGCCTTGCAGTTACTGATCTAATCAGCTCTAGTGTTTGTTCTGATCAGTAGAAATGATTTACTAGTATCTGTTAGGTGCCGATCTAATGTTACCTTTGATTTTGGGCCTTTTTGCAGGAGACCCTATAGAGAAGACATCGCCAGCAATGGGTCAGCTCTTGACTCCTGGTAAAACTTCAACCCCTCAACCAGGTTTGCTGGCAGAAACTCTTGCTAAGCCTGAAAGTGATACACAATCAGTTGGTTCTGCTACAACAAAAGAACCTGAAGTTGTGGTTTCTCCGGAGTTGAATGGCTTAGCCAAAATGGAGCTGCAACAACCAGATCAGGATCCGCTGGCAGACTTTCTTCCACCACCCCCGACAAGCAAGTGCTCAGAGGAGCTACAGGTCAGTTTCAGAATCTCTGTTGTTACCTTTTTGGAGTATTATGGTGTGATCTTGCCTTCATTGATGCATGAATTCATAAAGTGATGTACAAGTGGTGATTCTCTATATTTGTTGGATTTGTTGTATTTTGTGGGGAAGCCAAATACATGTGGTGATTGCCAATCTACTAGAATATGTGTCTATCTCATTTAATAATTCAGTTTATTCATTGGCTGTAATTTGAACTGTTATGTATTGGAATTTGATGCAATGCAGAATAAGATCAATAGATACCTTGTGTTAAAGAATTCTGGAAGAAGCTTTAATGAAGAATTGCGCAATTCAAAGGGTTATCGTAATCCTGACTTTTTGCAACGGGCTGTCAAGTATCAGGAGATAGATCAAATTGGTAGCTGTTTCAGAAAAGATATATTTGATCCACATGGATACGACCCAAGTGACTACTATGATGCTTTAGGTAACTATTTTTTTGTGGTTCAAGTTTAATCTTTTTTTGGTGCCATTATCTGCTTAATGTTCTCGGATAATTTCAGTTAAATAACATTAGCTATTCTAACATTTGTTTAAAGGCTTTCACAAACATCTTTTATCTAGTCATTTAAAAATCCACATATGCTTTGATTGTTGTCACTGGAATTTTGTGCTGGATTTTTTCCTGATGAAAATAAAACAAATGTAGGGCAATATTTTTGTATCAATGGAGTTAAATGATATTGTTTTAAAATTTCATTGTAAAGTTAAAAATATTAACATAGTCACCTGTAAAAGTTAGGTACCGTAATGTGTAAGTACTCAGTAGTTTTTGTTATTTGAAGATAAACTTGAGCCAGTAATTGTATAGGCATTAAATTATCTTTGCCCAAGCTTGTTACATATGACGTGTACCATCTTCATTTTAAATTCCAAGAAGTGAAAATTTTCAGTGATATTATTTGATAAATTCATTAGTGTTTAAGCTATTGCTATAAGCCTATAACAATTGTTAGCTTTTATTCATAGTTCCACAGAGTTTCCTGATGGGGGGACGTGGGGACGGCGAGGGGACAGTGAGGGGACGGTGGCGGGGTTGCGGCACTGAAATACATGTACTTGAAAAAATAGTTATAAAAAGATGTATAAGTATAAGAATTACAAATGAAACTTTGTCAAACTAGTTTTAAACATTTGAATTTTGAAGTGAACATTAACTTGGTGTCACCCCTCTTCTTGCTCCTCCTCAAGCCTCTTGCTCTTCATTCGCACTCTTTCATCTTACACTTGTAGCTCTCATTCTCACACTCACACTATTAGCTTCTTGTTGATTTGTTTTTGTGAATTAAAATGAGGATAGGAGGCAATTTTATAGAGTTTGTGGGGTTGGGGTGGAGCCCATAGGCCATTAGATTTTAGACTTGGGCAACGAAGTTCAAAGAAAATTTGATTTTTTTTTTTTAAAATTGTTTTTTGGTTGTTTGGCCTGAGGAGACTTATGGGCGTCCCTAAGATGGTCAGGAGGCTCCCAAGTGTCCCCCAAAAGTCTTGGGAACGTCCTAGCATCCTCAGTGTCTCGGCAACGTTTTGGAGATGGCGGTGTTGGTGGTGGGCCAGTGGGGGGACATCCTCCCAAGTCTTCAAGATGTCCCTGTCTTGGAAACGCGAGGTTTTTGGGGAGGGGGGGGGGTCACGTCTCCATGGAACACTGCTTTTATTGCCCTTGTATTTGATCAAAAAGAATATTTTCAAGGGCATTATGCAAATAATCCATGGAGAAATTACCAAGGAAAAACATTTTCTAAACCATACTATGCTCTCTAAAAATACATTTTTAAAGGATTACTACATATTAGGTTTTTATGTGTATAGAGTTCAAGTTATTATGGAACTAATTACACTAAGAAGTGTAACTATGATGGCAGCGAGGGGTGGATTGCAATGGTGTGACTTGTGAGTGTGTTCACAAAAACCCCTTAGCATAAATTTGACAACCATTTACAGGTCAAATTAATAATTGGTAATTATTAATTATATATAAAATTTAAAAAATATATAGGGTATTTAAATATTTTAATTATGTCTTTTACATTACATTCTATTTTAAAATTTTATGCCTCAAATAAGGTAAAAGATATAATTTAATGCCTTAAAAATATTTTTCAATACTATATTTATTTGTTAATTATAAATAACATTTTTTGCAATAGGTAACTTGGGTAAGGCACCCAAGAGCCACAAAAAAGGTGTCAAAGCATTGGATTCTAGTAACTAGAGGCTCACTGGAACCTTAAAAAGGTTTATCCATCCAAGATGTATCAACCAAACTTTTAAAAAATTCCTTAAACCATGCTACCCATTCTTTACATGAGATAGAAGTATCATCTTGCTTCCATTATTACCATTTCTAGCTGGAGTACTACCTTCTTCGTTCTTTCCATTGTGACCTAATCATCATAATTTGTGTTGGCATATGGCTTGGGGAGATTGTTTATGGCTTCTAGTGTTGTCATTGATGGCAATTGAAGTCATTATCTCGGTTCGCAGATCAGGATCTACTTATACTGGTAGGAAATGTAGAAGACAGTGTGTTACCGGCGGAAAGCATGAAGAACAGGGTATCCGGTCAGTTAGTCGATCTGTATGCTTCACCGGATCATCATTTTGTGTTGTGGATCCCCAGGAAAGTTTGTTAAGCATGTATGTTACCTTATTGGTAAGTTTTGTGGTGTTGCAGCAATCGGTGTACGAGTTAGGAGATTCGGTAGAATGATTTTTTGTTTATTTGCTCATTGTGGCCGACTCAATGAATGTAGCGTGTCGCGGATGTATAAGGAGTAGTTGTTTAATTGTTTCTAAGTTTGAGAATATTGTTTTGGGTCCCAGCTATGTCTTAGCCGACTTGTGTGGGTGCGCATTAAAGATTGCTCATGATTTGAGCCGACTGTTGGAGAATATTTCATGTTTTGAAAAAGCTGCTTAAGTGATTAAAATCTTTGCTAGCGGATATATATATAAGATTGGTAATTCATTTTTGAAAAGAGGGCGAAGTGGTGAGAAGGTGTGAATGTGCGAAAAGAGCAGAACAAATGTATGAGCGAACATCAGAAGATCAGTTGAGTAAATTTTGCTTGAGCAGAAGAAGATTATTGTGAATTAAGGCAGAGCAGAGCAAAGTGAGTTGCAGGATCAGTCAAAAGGTTCAGAATCTGTTTTATGTGCTTCACCAGAACTAAAGCTAGGCATTTGTAGATGCTATCTTCTCAGTTCAATTTTTGTTGTAATCACAAACATTTTGTAAGGCAGTGAGCCTTCCTTATTTCAAGCAATGAGCTCTAGGCAGTGTGCCTGAGTGCAAGTGCATTCCCTTTTATTCATACTTTTAACAAAGTATAAATTGTGGATTAATCTCCACCATGGTTTTTCCCCTAACAGGGTTTCCATGTAAAAATATTGGTGTTATGGAGTTTTGATCATCTTGTTCATGTGCTTGCATCTTTATTTTTGTTTATGTGCTGAAAATGGTTTAAGATCTGAATTGAAAGTTTAATTTGCTGAACACTGATTCACCCCCCCCCCCTCAGTGTTCCTTGAGTCCAACAATTTGCACAAGAGATTTCATGATAGGGTCACTGAGGTATCAGAAAAGGGTTTGTTGACATATTCAGTAGTGGCATGCACTGTGGCTTTGGAAGTTGAGCACACATTAGCATTAGAAAAGGGAGAGGCACCATCCTTCATAGAAGGATTTAAAGAATTGAACACCTCTCCCTTAGAAGGAAGGGGCTTAGTGACTTGGAGAGATAGAGTCAAAACTATAAGAAGACGAATTATCAAGTGATGCCTTCGAGAGCACATTCTCCTCACAATCAAAATCAATAAACCGGTATTGATGTGTAGCTCCTTTCCACCAAGTAGCCTGCTTGTGATGAGGAACTTAATGAGAAGATTGGGGGCATTTGGCCATCAAGCGACTTGTAGCAAAGCACAATTTGTATTTAAAGACAATTCCTTCATGGTTGATCTATTGCTTCCAAACCATTTTTTTCACTTTTAAACAAATTTCTTTGAGCAATTTATTTGCTAAATCGAACCTAACAAGAATTCTCATGAAGGTGAAATGTCTATACATATATTTGGGACAAATATTAGCTCTCCCAGAGAATTTCTAGTGAAGGAAAGACTCTCTGAAGTCCAAAACTGAAGAAACGGATTTGGGAGTGTCACCCAAACAGAATTGAGAGGGTTGAACTTTGGAAACCATTGTTTTAAGCCCAAGAATGGCTTATACTATAACCATGGGCCACCCTTAAGCAATGTTTTCCTATCCGAAGGTGATTTGTAGAGGACTAGAAACTAGCCTGTAGTGCACATGCAAATCGCTAAACCTTTCACCAATGGTTTCTGTTGGATGACAACCATTCATGCAATTTTGCTTGGCTAGTAAAAAAATTGAAATTACTTGAGCCATTCTTCCCTTGCAACCATCTCTTAAGAATCTTTCCCAAAAACCATATTTTGAATATGCTTCAATGAGAGATCATTGTTAGGTAGACTGGAAGTAGTGTAACATTTAACATTTGGAGCCTCTAGAATAGTGCTGGCATAGTTGAAAAACTTGCTGAGTATTCAGCGAGTTTCCAAAAACTTGCGGGTTTTTTTGGGCAGTGGGTTTTTCTCGCATTTACTTGCTATTTTTGCTTGCTGAGTCAAGGCAAACAACTCGGCGAGTCTGCAAAAAAAAAAAACTCGCCCGTCCAAAAAAAAGTCTCTCGCAGCTGCTAATAAGGCATTTTCATTTCATTTTTTCAGTCTATTAGTTGCTCTCCTTCACCAAAAACATCCTCCCAAGTGTTTAACACATATTTGCAGCGATTTTGCATCAAAGAAACAAGATTTGAAGAGGATTTTGATCAAATTTCAAAGGCAAATTGGATTTCCAGGTAGATTTTTTTATTTTTCTTTTTGTTTATTTTTTAAATTTTTTTCTTCATTTTTGCTGCATCTAAGTTTTAAAAAGATCATGAATGTAGTATAAGAAGGTTATAAATAGATTTATATTGATCAAAACAAGATTTATATTCATCACTCTTTTTTTACACCTTTTTTCTGATTTTTATTGTTTTCACATTTTTTTCAAACCCTAGTCATTTTTTTTTATTTGAATCCTTTTTTTTTGAACAAAATGTTGAGAATCTTAGATTAGTTGAAATTTTTACTAATTTAAAGTAATTTTTTGATTTTTTCATTGTTTTCACATTTTTTTCAAACCCTAGTTATTTTTTTTAATCCATTTTTTTTTTAAGAAAATGTTTAGAATCTTAGATTAGTATAAATTTTTACTAATTTAAAGTAATATATATTGATTTAATTTAATTTAGGCTGTGTTTTAATTTTCTATTAAAAAACTAACAAGTTGTGTTTTCACTTTGTATGTGTAGGTTAATTTATAATGGCAAATAGAGAAGCTTCTACATCCAATTCAGCCTCAAGCTCTGCCCCATCCGTGCCGCCATCATCATTTGTAGACAATCGTCCTACAGGGGCTAGAGATCTTGTTTGGAAATATGCGTATCAAGGATCAGAACCTGGCTCAGTTTATTGCATTAAATGCGAAAAAGTATTTCATGGAGGCATAAACCGCCTCAAATACCATTTTGCAGGCATCACTCATCGTGATGCCAGGCCTTGGCCTAACATAATTGAAGAAATAAAAAGACAAATGAATGTCATACTTGCAACTGCAAAAGAAGAAAAAAATACAAAAGGAGAGGGCAAAGGCAGCCATGCAAGCATCCATAACTTCTTCTCAAGGTGCTCCAGTCATCCGTGAGTTGGCTAATGATGCACTTCAGGGCATAGTGGGCTCTCTTCGTGGTCCACGTATCTGAAGCAAACCCACCAGCATCGTGAGCCCTTCATATACTTCTAGTAGAACACCAGGATCAATACCTACACGCATGATACATGTTTTTTTTTAGCACAACTTTCCTTAGAGGCAATTGGGTGGAATAGGGAGGTGAATGAGCAGGCAAACATTGCTTGTGCTGATTTTTGGTATTTCAACAACATCCCTTTCAATGTGGCAAGTTCTCCTTATTGGCACAATTGCAGGATAAGGCTACAAGACGCGTTCTCGCACAGACTTGAGTGGGAGGTTAGTTAATTTAATTTTTTTGATAAATTTATGTTCTTTAATTTATAGCAATTTATGATGAATTTAAGCTATTTTTTGTTTACAAATTAAAATGGTGTACTTAATTTCACTTTGTACTTGTAGGTTGCTTAATAATGCAAGTGA
>VDFB02111393.1:0-44937 GCA_007258455.2 Sequoia sempervirens | reverse complement strand
GCTAATAGGTGTAGGATTTCAAGTAAATAAGTAAATCTTGATTAAACCAATAGAAATTCAAATAGAAGGTAGCAAAAGTCTATTAATAGAGAGATATGACAAATGGTTTGTCTTGTTTTCTTGTGTTAAAATTCATGTATTTAAGAAAAAATGTGAACAAGTCAAAATTGTATATTATTTTATTGTCTAATTTATAAATACATTTGTATCCATGCTTGTGAAATTAGTTGATTGAAAGCTTATTTTATGAAAATAATATTTCTTATTGTATTTGTATATTCTAATAAACTTAAATCACCAACATATTATAATTAACATATACCATTTATCTTAAGAATGAACTTCCTTGTAAATAATCATATATTAGTTACAACATACTATAAATTTACACTTAACCTCATCAATAATCATATAATCAATAACTATTTATTTATTATCCATAATAAATTAATAAATATTAATTTCCACCTAGAATATGCACTTATTATCCATTTATTTAATAAATAAATTGTCAAAATTCACTTCCCCTAGTTAACTATCCAATATATTTAGCTCACTCAATCATGCTCTTGGTCCCACTCATTAATCTATCCACTTCACTCATCCATATATCTTGTTAAGTATTTCATGCAAATAGTCAACTCCCCCTAACTTCTTCCATACATTTAGTTAATTGTTTCATGCAAGAAAATAACTCATTAGTCAACCTTGTTAACTCCACAATCAATTTTGTTCAACAATAATAATTAATTTAATTAAGAATTTAAATAATTTATAAAATATTCGATGCTAGCCACCTCTCACCATCAAATATACCAATATCAAATCAAGCTTGTCATCTAAGATTAAATCTCAACCATCTTTAGGGTTCTCAAATTTTCTATAAATTAAGCCTATCATTCATCATTTCCATATCATCCTTTTTTGCATCTATACTTTGTTAGTCTTATCATCCAAGGAATGCAATGTTTATGTTGGTGAAGTGAGCACCCATATCCATTACAAGCATATCTCCACATGACACTCAATTTGAATTTTACATGATTAGAATAGTAGTATTTTAATTGTTTGGTTTTAGTGCTATTTGTTGATTGCATTTTCATTGCATTCACTATTAAAGAGAAATGACCTAATCATGAATTTCATAAATTAAAATCATGTATTATTTAGCCACGCCTATTAAATTACATATTTCAATTGTGAGTAAGTTGCATTTCTAATAAATTTTCTAAAATATTTTTAATGCAAAATATGCCTAATAATTAAGCAATTCTTCATCTCAAATGTCATAAATTATTGAGTTCATTCGTACTTTCCTTCTTTTTTATTTTAATAAAAACAAATTTTTTTCACATCACTCAAAATTCATAATTGTATTTGATTTGTAATTTAAAAAAAAATAAACTAAAATTTAAAGATTTGTATATTAATTTTTCAATAATTATAATTTACATTTTGATCAATTTTAATTTACACATATACTTAGGGAAAAACAACTTAGACTTTCACACATCTTTTTAATTCTCAATCTTTTAGTTTAAAATTCACTTCTCTAACTAATGAAATGTTAATGTAAATAGACTCTAGTTATTAAAATTCTCATTAATGGAGTGAATGAATTTTAAAAAATAATATAAAGCTGATAGTCATTTACATGTCAAATTTTCATTACACTCAATTATGTATATACATACATTTATAGAGACACCTAATACACTAACATAGATATTTAAAATATAATTATGTTAAAAACTTAAAAAATACAAATCTCGATGCATTTGTCTAATCTACTTGTCTAACCTAGATTATCCATCTCATACACACCTTAAAATTATTATCTTTTGACATATTTTATATATATATATTTGTTAATAGGTGTAGGATTTCAAGTAAATAAGTAACTCTTGATTAAACCAATAGAAAATCAAATAGAAGGTAGCAAAAGTCTATTAAGATAGAGATGTGACAAAGGGTTTGTCTTGTTTTCTTGTGTTAAAATTCATGTATTCAAGAAAAGGTGTAAACAAGTTGAAATTTTATATTATTTTATTGTCTAATTTATAAACACATTTGTATCCATGCTTGTGAAATTAATTGATTGAAAGGTTATTTTATGAAAATAATATTTCTTATTGTATTTGTATATTCCAATAAACTTAAATCACTAACATATTATAATTAACATATACCATTTATCTTAAGAATGAACTTCCTTGTAAACAATCATATATTAGTTACAACATACTATAAATTTACACTTATCACTCGTAATAATCATATAATCAATAACTATTTCTTTAATTCTCTACCATAGTCATCACATATCTAAAATCCAAATTGAGTTTGGAAATTAAAAAGCCTTAAATGAAACGGCTTCAGGCAAATTCACCCCCAACAATTCACCTTCTCGACCAACAATTCACTGCCATGACAAATTCATCTTGTGACGGTGAATTGTTGATGATGAATTTTCCTAGAACCAAATGAAACACATCAAGTATATCATTTTAAATTAGAAATTAATCAGTAACTCTAGTTTTATAATTTGATCTCTAAATCCACACGAGATTCTAACTAAAATAAATTTAATCATCTTTCAAGAAAAGGAAAGCAAATTTCTTTTAAGTCCAATAAAAAAAACTTTGACGAAATGAAAAAAGTTGGGAGTTTGTATACTTTTTTGTGCAATAGTTAATAAAACCAGAAAGCCCAGATAAATCTTCTGTTAATGTTCCTCAAAAATCCTTCCCCATTATCTTTGAACTGTAAATTTGAGCTGAATTCAATACAAAACTATTACTATTCCATCTTCTGGGTATACTATTAAATAAGCTGTAATAATCCAGACTCCCATGGTGATCTGGGATTATCATTAATGAGATGATGTATACATTTGCATGGCTTCCGTACGTAAAGGTACAAATAATGTAGCTGCTGTGATCTTCCACATCTTCAAAGCAATAATACAGTGGAAGAGACATAGAGTGACGACATTCATAAGAACAGTAAGAATCTTAGCAGACAGAAAGTATATTTAGATCCCATCCACACAAATAAAGGAGAAGAAGCCAGCACATATACTTTATGTGCTGCTGCCCATTTCCCTGTCACCTCAATTATTTTGATTGAATGGTTGGTAGATTGTGAAAACGACTAACATTTGCAAACACTGAACTCCCCTTCTGTATTATTAATGTACAAATATTCTCTCTGTTTATTTTCTCTTCGTACACAGTGGGTATCTTGTTTGTTATATGGGGTTTTAGATAACAAAATAAGTGATGTATTAGTGGCTATTTTTAAACATGAGGGGATTCAATAGTGGAAGGTTGATTTTGGTCAGTGAAAATAAGATATATATTTACAACTTTTAGATATGTACGAGGTATAAAATTACTGTTGATTGTTTAGTCATTGAATTAATGATGTTTAGGTAGAGTGGTTGAGATGTTATTTTAAGAGTCAATTTATAGAAAAAATGGAAATAAATTATTATATCTCTATTGAAATATGAATTTTCCTGATTAAGAAAGGTCCTCGACAAGTTAATTTATTGACTGTCATGTTCTATCACCTAGTTTTCCTTCAATAATTCAAGGGTTTCTTTTGATAAATTGACTTATCTAGGTAGGGATCTAGAGCTTCCTAAATATATAAGTTTTTTGGAGACTTCTTCATTAGGTCTATGATATTGAAAGGCCCATATTTGATTGGTGCATGTTTCGCATAGGCTCCCTATGCTCTTTCCATGAGGGGAACTATAGCACATGCAACAACCTTGGGAATGTAACTTGGATGCTCAATGGTGGGAGTAGAAATGACCTTCTAGATAGGATTTGATTGAGACACAACTATCACTTTTGAGGGGATTGAAGAAGCCACCTTTGAAATTTTAGGAACTTTAGGTCCTACTTTCACAAAATACGATGAAGTAGAAATACCAACAAGACATGCAACTTCATCCAATGATATTTTTTTATCTTATGTGAAGTGTTCATGCATAGGTGTATTGATAGACACTTCCATTGATCTAGGGATTTTATCAACTATAAATTTCATCATAGCTACTTTGAAGGTGCTAATGGATTTTCAAAAGATTCCTCCATTAAGATGGAGTGGCCAAGATCTTGCATAATAAGATTCTTTGAGGTAAATCAAAGGTGATCTTGTTATTATGCACAAGTGATCAAATAATGTTTGATGTTGCAATGGGTGCAATAGTAGTTGAGGAATAGGTACTCCTCTTCTTTCATATTCTACAATGGAACCAATATAATTTCTTTAGACTAGTCATTATTTCTCATTATAGGTGAGTTTAAATGAGTATAAGAGGGAGGAAGTGAAACCTAGGCATGTTGTCATTAAGATTACTAATAATTGGGCTAGTAACCCTAATAATTTCTTATTTGATATACTTAGGAATATTAGCCTTGATGTCTCTCTATGGTGCTCAACTTATTGGTGATATCCTACATCATCACTAGTAGTCTTATTAAATTCTACATTCTTGGAACTAGAATATGACTCCTTAGAGTGATTTGAGAGAGTAGGTATTGGGATAAGGAAAACATTACACCTATATTAGAACAATAGGTGGTTGAAGGGGAAAGAGAGTATGGATATCTAGGGAAATGGGTTTAGCAAACCTTAGAGGAATCTTCCCAACTAGAATAAATCTATTTTTGGTTTGAAGGGCTATATCAAAAGCACCATTAATTTGGGTGGCTCCTAAAGCCTAAATCATTAGAGCATGGTCAAGGGTGATAGGTCTAAGGTAATGGATAAACACTATTCTTGCATATGGCTGGATTCCTAAGAGAATCCTTCCCAAATATTCTAGGAACATATGTTGAAGTCAAAAAGAGATTATGTTTTGGATCACTTGATATAAGACATTCACTCTAGTAGTGAGATATAACCCCCACTTCAAAATGTTCATAAAAATCCTCCCAAGGAGGTCCCAACTTCAAACACTTTTGATCTAAATTTTTAAGAACCAATTCATAGCATTACCTTTGAAAGAGGTAGCAAAAAATTAAGAGGCAAATCTTCATCAATTATGTGACACAATGTAAACACACTTGCAATATATTTGATCTATACTTCTTGAGTGGTAACATCTTCCATATTGAAGAAGGGAAGAGCCTTCAAAGTAGGAGGTAACTCATCCTAGTTAGTTAATTTGAAAAGGGCTACTATTTTCACATGGGATTAAAGTTTCATTCTTCTCAAAATTGATGGTTTAGATGCACAAGAACTATAGTGAATTTTTTTTGAGGGGGGGGGTGGACATGATAAAGAATTTAATTAGGATTTACCCTTGGGAAAGAAAGATCTTTTAGTTTTAAATAAATTGGAAATATTTCTATCATCTAATACCTCGCTAGGATTTGTGTCATGCAAGGTCATTCAATCTACAAGATAGTTGGAATAGTGGAGTTACTAGGTGAATGCATGCTTCTTAGAAAAAACTTCATTTGTCTTCACTAGGGTTGAAGAGAATCTAGTGAAAGTATAAACACAACCTTCATAGATATTATTTCAAGTGTTAGAACTAGTGGAAATGATAAGCCAAATCCCATTAGGCATTTATTATTGCTAGTAGATTTTCAATTGTAGATATTGAGGAAAGATCTCATAGAGAGTAGACAATATGAGAAGGGTTCCTTATGCTCATAGATAGGTGTGGATACTAGGCCTCTTGGATGTTCAAACCTTATTCCATAGAATCTAATACTAGAATGGTGGATGAGATGAGGCACACATGAGTGGCTAGAAACTTTGTTAACAAACAATGTGAGCTATTATGGCCTTGTATGCATGCATGCACCACCTATTATCTTTGGGTATAGAGGGCTCATTGAAATCTGGTAGAGAGTAAATCTCAACATACCATAGTGAATAATGGGTGATGAATCAAAATTTATGGCTGTTGTAAGACTCACACACCAAACTCAAGTAGATTGGATTTCCTACAAAACCAAAATAACCTTCCATGAGAGAGTAGCAAGAAATGAATGCTAAATTATGTAATAAATACAATATATAATGAATGCAATTGCCTCTACATAATGCACAAGAGCAACCTTTATTAAATATAGAGAAGGTAAAGGATTATACAACACAATATTATGACATGTGTCACAACCATATAACATGAGACATAAAAATTGAATGAACTAAAAGTTCCCTAAGTAAACTTAAATAAGTGTGAATAGGAGCTAAGTGCGAAAAAAATAGGCAATATACCCCATTCACACCAAAAAATCCCCTCAAGTGTAATTTATAGAGGTATAAACAAATTCAAAAATACAAAAATAGGTATTAGAAATAAGGCCTTGTTAGGTGCCCATGTACAAAATATCTTTCAAAAATGAATTAATGATAAAATTACTCTCCAAAATAGAGGAAACATGTACAAGTGATTGAAGAAAGACTCAACATAACCCTCAAAGGAATACATCCATCATGAATATATAATCAATATCTCCCCATAGGAGATAAATAGAGAGACTATATATCTCCCTCACAAAGAAGTAGCTCCTATGCCAATGGTGAATGCTCAAAGATGAATGCTAAAGATTATCCAAAATTGACAAATAAAATTTTAGAAAAAACACCTCCCTTAGGAAAATAAATTGAGGCCACCTTGCACTATAGGAGTGATAAGATGAGTGGTGTTTCCATCCTAGGGAATTAATGGGTGATTAAGTCTAGCCATGCATCTTGGGCACTGGATAATCTATGGTTGAGAACCAAAATCATCATAAAAGATCCAATAGAGCATGGGTAGTTAGGGAAGTGGCAGTAGCCATTCCACTCATGGGAATAAGCCTCTATAGGTTCGAAGAAAATAGGGGTGAAGCCCATTGGTGACCAAAAGCTAGAATATAACCTACACAATAATAAAATATTTTTTAAACTAAAATTGTACCTATACATGCTAACATCAACACATATCTCAAGATGATGCATATATAGATGGAGGAGTGATGTAGAGGAATATTCCTGTAAATACACAAAAAATTATATTAGTCATAGATCCACTATATACTCATTTTTTAACAAGTGTGAATATGCATCGTGCTATGATTTTTTTATGACACTTTTCTACAACCCTAAAAATGGACAATTTTTTTTGCATTCATACTATATAAATTTATTATATCAATTTATAGGTTTTTGGACCTTTTGGACTTAATGGTAAGGATCATTTTACACCAAAATGCATCTAAAATAATTTTCTAATGAAAAAATTCCCAAATTGAGAAGATTCTTCTAGATTGGAAACTATGTTACAATGTAAGAGGCACACAAAAAAATCAAGTATCCAATATCACTTTTAAAACTAAGAAAATCCACAACATATTGGAAAGAAATGAATAATATATTTTATAATGAATACAATATCTAATGGATATAGTTACATGTCCATAATAGGGTGGGGGGCCTAGTTCTATTGGCTAAAGTATCTTGTTACAAGCAAGTGGTCATGAGGTCTAGTCTCCTCCCCAACCTATAATTGCTAGATGGCATGTTGCACCAAGCATACACTAGTCACATGAATTTTTTTTTTTTTTTTTTACTAGAAGTAGTTTGGGGGACATATACCCGGTGATTCCTATAGTCTAAAATAATAATAATAATAATAATTACATGCCCATAATGTAGAAGATCAATCTATCTTCAATAAGTAAGGTGAAGGATAGGAAAACATAGGATTATGATAAATGTCATAATCCTATAAAATGAGAATAAAATTAAATGAACTAAAAGTGATCTAAGTAAACTTAACTAAGTGTGAATAGGAACTAGATGGGAATTAGTTAGGTAATATGCCCCATTCACACCAATAGTTAAAAATATTGGAGTGAATTTTGAACATGATGGGAGATACCACATTGTTCTGGTAAAAATTAGCCAAGGGATCAAAGACACCTAGCCAAAGGAAAAATAATGCTAAAATCACTAGGAGGGGAGGAGAGTTCTCCAATTATAGATACCTTTGAATCAAACTGGTGAAGGAGAGTTCTCAAAACTTTCTTCACAACCACTGAGTTAGTTATATCTTCACCAAGTCCTCTGATTTGATTGACTACTTCATCTACTTGGAGAAAATAGCTAGCAATATTCTCCTCTTTCTTCATCCTTAGACTCTCAAATAGTGTTCCATAGGATTATAACTTTGCTTGCATCATACTGTCATTTCCATTATAGATATTTTTGAGCTTATCCCATATCTTCTTGACGGTCTCTCATTGCACCACCTTAACAAACTTAGAATTTGTTAAGCCACTCAAGATAGCATCCTTTGCTTTGGAATTTCTCTCATGGGCCTTATTTGCATTAGCATCTATAATAGGATGAGCAGGTTCAATATAATCATCCTTTGCATCTCTCCAAACATCATACCCTAGCAAAGTAAGTTAGGCTTCCATCTTCACACTCTAGATGGAATAGTTGGTTCCATCAAAAAATGGCGCTTTAGAGGAGGACTCTTTTTGAGCCATGTGTTCTAAACCAAGATCTACTTTCAACTATTAAGTTACACCAAGGAAATCAACTCTAATACCAATTGTTAGAACACAAAGATACACTAAGAGGGTGGGCTTAATCAATATATCCCACAATTTTATTCAATTCAAAATTCTCAATTAAAGCTTCTTACTTCCTTAAACTAATAAAATATCAAATGAAATTCAAAGTCACAATCATAAAACCATAACACTAGATTTACATGGAAAACCCTAGAAGGGAAAAACCACAGTGAGCAAGCTGCTTGGAGCTACTGTCCAAATCCAACCTCACAAATGAAAAATAAAAAAATACAAGTTTTATGTCTTCAACCAAAGGAATTTCACAACTCCCTGTAAACAACACTTATAGAAATGAGGCTACAACCTCTATACACAATACTTGATATAATCTACTGATCAATCACCACCACAACACTCTTCTTCCTTCAGCTCATTACTTTTGGTGCTCTACTTAATAACCTCTATTTATTTCAACTTACTACTTTTGGCACTCTTCTTCACTTCACACAAGTGGTTTTTCCTATGTCTCACTACCTTCAGCATGCTTCCTTACTTCTTCACATATACATTCACTCTCTATTGCCTTTAGCTCACTGCCTTCAACATATTTCACACATTGTTGAACAAACACTTTGAACACACTTGATCACACACTTAATCTTCCATTTATATCCTTTGCAAGCTTCAAAAAATTTCTCCTTGTCGACTAAGCTAAATCACATAAACATGAAACATGTAATAGTCATAATAAGTCGGCTTACAAACATTCGCTAGAAGAGGGAATCAAATGTAGTCCAAGCTAGGAGATAAGTAGACATATTTTACCATATCACATATTCCCATGTTGGTGCATGCTTCAAATATTTGGTGCAAACACTACAACATTCCAAGTCGGCCCAAAAAATACTTATCCTTCCATGCATTAACTCCAGACCAAAAATGGTATAGGAGAGACTAGATAACATCATGCATATTACATTACAAGCATTATATGATATTTAGAAACATTACCATACACCCCTCTTACAACTTTACACAACATTATGTTGGTGCAAGAAAACAAACAGTAAACCCAACATCACTTGCAAAATCTGAAAACATGGTCTTGAGATAGAATATTGAAACCCAGACTTATGATACAACTCATCACCTGAAACTTAAAATGAGAAAATAGATAGATAACTTGAGCTCATCCTCCAAACTGCAAGACCACAACATCAACTATAGAGAAATGCAGAGCATTTATTTGAACCTTCCTGACTGCAACAACATAGTCTTCATTCTTCTAGCTCTAGAAACTTTTGTGATAACTTCTATGTTCTAAAAACAAGAACATATATGGTTCACACTTATCTCAATCTAACTTCCAAATCACAAGGCCATATCTTCAAATGTGGAGGAATACAGAGCATTCTCTAGAGCTTTTTAGTACAACTTCTTGAACCACTAGCTGTATGAAAACCTTTCATACATTCTTTCATATGATATGCAATGTTTTACATTAAGAGACAGAGAATACAATCATTCTCAACATTATAGACCACATTTACAACATTATTCATCAACATGATGAAACCATAACTTCACAACTCTTCTGATCATTACATAAATTTCATCACATGCCACCATCCACACACTACCACTCTATTGACATTAATGACAAAACTGACATTAATGACAACACCTGCAATAATGTCCAATTAGTTGACATCAATGACATCTACAACAAATATTTATTAAAGTGATGCTTGAAGAAGTATTGAAGAATTATAATATCTTGAATATTCCTACTATGGAAGGAACAATATTCATGATGGAGAAATAATTTTCCATAGATTGTGTTCTTGGAATACAATAATTTTTACGAATGAGGCATACCATTCCTTGTCAAGATTTAAGTGACGACTTTAATATTTTTATTTACATTTGAAAAACATGATTGGTTACATGAGTTACCACAATGGCATTTTCGATAAAGGTACTAGGTTCTTGTATCATTTTGGGAACACATTAAGAGATTGATCTACATAGTGGGATTTAAATTGGTGCAAGTTTAAATTTTAGAGACTATATCTAGAGGATATTATTTTAGGGTATTTTTATCCATTGAGGATTTTAGATGGTGAGTGCACTAGTACAAAGTGGGAAAACATTATATAGAAATATTTAGAGATAAGAAGTGTCAAGTACAAAACTAACACAATGGATTTAAATAGAGGAAATAATTATTTAGAGGTGGAGTTAGTTATGGAGCACTTGAGGAAGAAAGGATTCCCTTGAAGTCAAATGATGGATCTATGGATTACCTTGAGTGGGAGAAAGTATAAATTATTATGGCTTTGTATAGATTACACTAAATCAAAGATGATTGAGATTAGAATCATATGTGGTAGCACAAAGGTATGAAAATAATTTTCATGAGACCAAGTGTTGTATCTAAATTATTATGGCTTTGCATAGATTACACTAAATTAAAGATGATTGAGATTAGAATCATATGTGGTAGAACAAAGGGTATGTAAATAATTTTTATGAGACCAAGTGTTGTATCTAAGGATAATTCCTTACAAAAAGGAATGATAAGGTCTACAAACCTATTGGAAATAATAATAAAGGTGAAGGATTGTGTGAGAACCTAGGATCATGAAATACTAGAGACACATCTAAAATATGTTTTATGGATGCGTTTTGAGGGAACCTAAAGTATGTAGTTTATAAGAATGCATCTAGTAAATACCTTGTATGGGTACTAATACAATTTCTTGGATATAAAATTCTAGGTAAAGAAATGAAGTGGAATTTAAAGAAGTTGATGAACCTAAGGTTTTAGATGAAAGGGTGTTAACATAGGATGTGATCATGTTGGTGTAAATAAAGTCTTGCACCTAGTTAATTCATTACTATGGGACGTATTTACACATTTTAAGTTTACTTAGGTCATAGGAAGGAATCTTTCTAGGAGGTGTTAGTTGTCATTAGTTATTATCTTTTGACTTGTAATGCATGTGAACCTAGGTAAGTGTGATTAGTTGCCTCATGTCATATGATTAAGACACTTGTCACAATCCTATGACATCTTGTATCTAACCTTGGCTATATAACCAAGGGGTCTCTACTACATTGTACATCACAATCATATCATTGAATCATATTGATGAGAATATTGTTTATTCTTATCACATTCTATTCTCTCTCTTTGTGCTTTCCATTTGTTCTAAAGATCTTTGTAGCCATAGCCAATTCTAACATGGTATTAGAGCGGGTTGGGTGCCATTGGAAAGTCATTTTTTGAAGAGAGATGGTAAATCTTGAAAAGTTGAGTATGCTCTTCTCTTGCATCGTATGATGATCTGGAGAATTAGAAAAACTTGATAGAAATTCTAGATCAGGGGGGTTCCATTTTTGGCTCTTTATTGTAGGTTTAAATCAAAGATTTTTGGGGAAAATTTGAGGTCATCATTGTGTCTAGAAGGTTTGAGAAAGTTTATTTTTCCTTTTGTTTCATCCAAATCAGACATACAAGGCCAAATCTATGAGGGTTTGAAGCTGAAGGGTGGTTGCCAAATCCAAAAGGTAGCTGCATTTTTGGAGCATTTTGGATCAAATCTAACCCTGCCATTGCATCCAGAAGGGCCAAAAACCCTAAGATCGACTGTCAATTCATCCAAATCAGAGCAAGTTGTCTCGTGAGGGAAAAAAAATTGCCTAGGGAGTCGTACGACCCCCCAAGTCATCATAATTGCAGGTTGTACGAATATTTTATTTAAAATTTTTGAAAATTTTATATTCATCAACATTTTTTATATAAAAATTTTTTACAAAAAATTTCAAAAAAAAATATAGAGGCAGATTTATTTTTCAAAAGATTTTTATTATAAAAATAAAAAAATATAGCAAAAAAAGTCTACATAGTTTGCAAACTTCGTAGGGTATGGTGGTACCCACCTACCCCACAGCTGTCACGTGGCAGTAATTGATTGAGCCCACGGACCTCGCCACTATTCGGTGGATAAACTCAATAAACTGGTCGGTGAAATAAAAAGAATTCCGACATTGGAAATTTTGATGGAAAAGTCAATGGTGAAGAGAATATTCTTTTATTCCCAACAAATATTTCATCAACCTAGTAGAGTTGCGACGACCATTCAACCATCAAGTTCAAGCTCTTGCACAGGTGTGATGGCCACCAGAACATCAAATTTAATCATGTGAAATGATGACATCATCACCATGTCAGTGATGACATCATCATCTAAGAGAAATTTCCTACCCCTCTCTATTGGTAGTTTTGTTTTTGCAATTGATTTTCAAATGCAAATATCTCAGTCATTTTAACTCCTTTTCTAGAGCAGTTTTTTTTATTTGGGCTATAATTTCACGCTTTTCACAATGGTGTGATCAGTTTTTGGTTTTGGTGTCTATATTTTCCATAAATTGTAGATTCTCATAGGTATTGTTGCTTCATCCTCATTTTGGGAACTTCAGGAGATCATATCTTGCTCCTACGGTAACATTTTTGGGTGCATAATTTTTTGTGTAATTCTTAGTGGTATGATCAGATTGATCTCATTTTTTACCAAAAATTGTACTTGATTATGTTGCCTATTTTGGCATCTATAAGCATTGAGATCAAAGTCCACTTCATTGTTTTTGGCAAATGGTAACTATAAATGCACTAGATATAAAGTGTCAAATCAGATATTTTCTTGGGGGGTTTCTTGATTGAGTGATTTGGGGGGGTAATCTTGTAGTGGTTGCTTGCATTCTTTTTCTTGGTTTGTGTTCTTGCAATGGGGAAATCTCAAATTGAACTCCTAACTCCACATAATTATGCTACATGGAGAAAATTAGTATGGAACTATCTCATGATGAAAGGTCTAATAGGTCATCTAAAGGAAACCATTCATCAACCTACTAATGCTAAAGAATTGGAAAAATGGGAGTTTGATCGTGAGAAAACACTTGGATGCATATGTTCATTAGTCTCATTTGATTTACAATTTCATATTGAATCATGCAAAACACCTAAAGAGGCATGGGAGACTTTTGAAAAATTGCATGGTAAAACAGATAAGATTAGGGGTTGTCAGATTGATAATGATTTGATGAATCTTGATCCTAAAATTTTTGACCACATCCAAGACTACATCTCCAAAATCAAGCAACTAAGAACACAATTGAAGGAATGCAACATTGATAAAGAGGATTTACAATTGGCTCTGAATGTGTTATCCAAGCTTGATCCTGAGTATTCAATATTTTTTTCTGGCTCTCATACCCATCAAATTTCTATGGGAGCATCATATGTTGATCCTAAGTTTGATAAATTTGCAAATCTCCTAATCCAAGAGGAAGCTAAGTTAATGAACATGGGTCTAATCAAGTCTTCCAAGTCACAAGCATTGGTGTCTAGTGAGTAAAAGGTACAAAAAGAATCAAGGAATCTTGATAAGAAGCAAAAGAAGAAAAAGAAAAAGCCACATAAAGAATCAAAATCCTCGAAAGGAGAATCATCTAAGAAGGAGAAGCCTATTTGTGTATATTGCAAGAAGGATGGACATGAAGAACACTATTGTTATAAGAAGGATATTGGTGAGTTGAAAACTTTTCTCAAAAGGAATCACTTTGATTTTCCTTCTAGAATGTCTGAATCACTTCCTTCTCCTTCTTCAAAATAGTCTAAAAAGGAAAAAGGTCAAGCATCTACATCATAATATAAAGTACAAGCTCTTTGTTCCTATTTAGGTCCAGGATTAGGGAGATGGCTTCTAGATTCAGGAACATCTCATCATATGGCATCTTCACAGTCTATATTCTCTTCTTTTCAACCTTGTACTATGTCTCTTATCTTGATGGGAAACAATACATACATGAGTGTAATTGGGAAGGGATCTATTAGTTTTGGGGATAACACTTTCCAGGATGTCTTGTGTGTTCTTCATTTGACAAACAATCTTCTTTCCATATATCAAATTACACATGGTAGAAATGGGAGAAATATGGAGTTCACACCTGATTTAGTCATCATTCGAGACTTGGAGAGTTGAGAGATCATTGCTAATGGGGTGGTTGATCATTCATCTTGGTTGTATACCTTTGCAAATTTTTCTTTTGATGGTGACATTGTTCCTTCGGCTATTGATCATATGAACCATGATTCAAAGGAGACATTTGGTTTCTTGAACTTGGGAGTTCTCACATCAGATCCAGTTCTTGAGTCATGCATTTCATCTCCTCCATCTACTATTGCAATTGATGATGCTTGTGATTCCAAATTTTTGGTTCCTTGTGATTCAGTGCAGTAGGACATACATAGTCTTTTAGTTTTGGCTATTTTGGTGACTTCCTGACAAGTATTTCAGACTTGTTTGTGGAGTCTCATCTTGCAGATTTTGGGACATCATTGATGACATTCATCTTCTCTTAAATGAAGATGGTCCTTCTTCAGTTGTTGTGAGGGAACACCTTGACCCTCTTGTTCAATCTCTACATAATCATTCTTTGCAGTTTGGTGTGAGTGTGGATACTTTTGGATAGCATTTGGAGGTGGCTTCTTTCTCTTCAAAAGGGATATCATTCTCTTTAGATCATGTTCTACATTTATCTCTACTAGATTCTTGATTGTCCTCTTCAGCAGTGTGGCCTAGAATGCTTGTTTAGAGTGTGTCAGCTTTCGGCATCGACATAGAGACAATTGAGTGTGCTTCATAGACATCATTATCCATTATCCATATTCCTAACATCCTACATACATCCATGGTTTTGTTTCTTCCTAAGGGGAGGAATTTTGTTTGACCAGATTGGATCATCTTTAGCATTCAATGTTGAGCTTCCACCATCATTGCAAGAGACTCAACATTGAGGTGGGGTTTCCTTTTCTCTCTTCTACTTCTCTCTTATGGGGGGTCTTTTTCCTCACATGGGGTTTTTACCTTCTCATGCATCATTGAGAACATTTCATTTATTGGATTTCATCTCTCTTTTGGGGAGGTGTTTTGTCCCACTAGGTTTTCTCCTTTTCTCCATTTGTGAGATATTGCATTGCATATGTAGATGGTTACCTAACATGGCCTTGTAGCCAGGACCCATATTTATGTCATTTGTATAACAATTTTCTACTCCATAAGTTGCACTTAAGGGGGGGTGTTGGTGTAAATAAAGTCTTGTAACTGGTTAATTCATTACTAGGGGACTTATTTATACATGTTAAGTTTACTTAGGTCAAAGGAAGGAATCTTTCTAGAAGGTGTTAGTTGTCATTAGTTATTATCTTATCTTTTGACTTGTAACACATGTGAACCTAAGTAAGTGTGATTAGCTATCTCATATCATATGGTTAAGAAACTTGTCATAATCCTATGACATCTTGTATCTCACCTTGGCTATATAACCAAGGGGTCTCTACTACATTGTACATCATAATCATATTATTGAATCATATTGATGAGAATACAATTTATTCTTGTCACATTCTATTCTCTCTCTTTGTGCTTTCCATTTGGTCTCAAGATCTTGGCAGCCATATTCAATTCTAACACATCATATTGTCAAGAGTAAGAATATAACAAATAATTTAGGAGGGGATTCATGTGTATGTAGAATGTATTATCTAAGAAAAAGAAGATCCATGAGGTATTTGTTAGCATATAATGGACATAGACGTAGGATAGGATAGATAAGTGAAAAGATAAGCTAAGAGAGATAATAGAATATCAAAATCATGCTTAGAAGATGTCAAGACCCATGAGGTTTTTGTTTTGGTGCAACTTGGAGAAAACCAAACCTAACAATCATGTATAGAAGATTTAAAAACCCTTAGATCCATATAGAGCACATTAAATTTAGATTCAAGAGCTTATAGAGATTTTTTTGAGGTTGTATGGTCATGAAGAATGTTTCAGGATGTGAATAGTGTTCTAGGCATGAACAACCTTTTCAAGTAGTGAATAGTGTTTCAGGTGTGAACATTGTTTGCAGTCATAAACAATGTTTTTAAGTAGTGAATAGTGTTTTTAGTTTGTGAACAATGTTTTTAGGTTGTGAATAGTGTTTTCAAGCTTTTTTGTTGCCTAAAGGGCATGTTTCTACAAATCAGGTGTATCTTGGGCATACAATGTACAAATTTTAAAAATGAAAGGCATTAGAAAGATAGTTTTGAGCTCTATTCTACGGTCCACTTATTTTTTCTAGAAAACTTCACTAGGTACCTAATTATTTTCCTTGAAATTAGAACTACTTTTTGTACCTTTTTTTGGAAAAATTGTATGTAAGTGGAATTTTTTTTGAAAGTGTTATGGCTTAAAATTGCAACCTTATGCAATTTCTCGTAACATAAAAATTTACTTTAGATTAATTAAACGATAATGCAAAAACCTGCCTTCTTAGCCTTCATTTTCATCCATGCCTTGTCATTTTCTATTAGTGGGGGAATTTTTGTCTAGGACACTATCGCATCATGTAGACGTCTACATGCCACACAAACATCCTAACAAGATTTTTTTGAACACAAGGAAATTCTAAGAGGGGGGTGAATCAACATACATTAAAACTAAATCATTTCCATTTATAGATAAAACATCTCACCACATGAACTAAAACAACAACAGAAAGAAAAACATGCACCACACTATAACACTAGAATTTTTATGTGGAAAACCCAATGAGGGAAAAACCACGGTGAGAGTTACCTCACAGTATAAAAGCTCACTAATTAAAATGATTTACAAAAGATTTTAATACTCACTAGTTATTGACTTGCAAACACTAAAGCAAATAAAAATTTAGGGGCAAGATATAGAGGACTTGACGAGAATCACTATCTTAGAGTAGGGTACATGAGAATTATGATGGTAAACTAAGATTGATCTGCTAAAGATGAGGCATCTGACTTATGCTAATATTACAGTTCCTTTTTTGCACATTCACATCATCATACAAATTTTGGACACTTCATATTATCATTCTTCTTATCTCGCATCAAACACACACTTTCTTACACTATCACAAATGATTTTTCCTTTTATAAATATCCTCCACAACTACACAAAGTTTCTTGATTAAGTTAGCTTTGTGATGACCATTAAATAAAAATGCTTGATATGCATAGGTTGGCTCAAAATGGAAGAACCTTGTTTGCGGACCAGCACATGCTATGTTGAGGCCTAAGAGCATTACCACACATCCCTTAAAAACATATTAATTGATTAGGAACAACTATAAATGCACAAAACCAAACATGTTGGCCCAGCTAAACAAGTAATATCGACATTGTTACTACATTGACTTCACACCACCATGGAGATACTAGAAACACCATCTGGATTAAGATATGAACATTGAAAGTACTCCATAATTCTTGTAACCTTTTGTGGAAATATTTGATCATTAAATGATGGCACAACTAAAGACACTTATTAAAGATGCAAAAAAAAAGCATTCTAGATCAATTGTAACACATTATTAGTTGAAGATTAAACTTGTAGATCTCAAACTCACTTGATACTGTTAGATAATACATATTGATCGTTGGTGATCATATCCTCAAGTCTACAAGAAAAACCCTTCATTTACAGAGGAATGTGGAGCATTCCAACCATCCTTTCTCTTTGTATTGCATTGTTAGGACACAAACTAGAACATTGTTAGCTATAACTTTGACTGTAGAAGGTGTGAAGACTTGATTTTCTAGATATAAGATCTTCAAAACATGGTTATTATTCCATTTGGACCGAAAGATATAATCTTGCATAGCAGATGGATGTGGAACAAAAAGTTATGATACTACCTTAGAATATACACATTTAGTGACGTAGCCAAATTTTTACAACTTATCTCATCATGTGATACGTGAAATTTGAATGGTATCAAGGTATGCATATTGTAGACACATTAGGACATGAGTATCATCCTCCACACCATACATAGATCACCATTCTTTCTTATACTGACCTGCAGGCTACCTCAACGCATAGCAACTAACTTTAGAGTACGTACATACTTCAACAATACATTTGACATCAATGAAAAAACTTATTGTGAACAATACTCAACTTGGTCATTCATGGAAACACACATATACTTCTCTCCCCCATTGAAATCAAGGGAAAAGGGCATGACAACTTCTATTTACAACATCCCAACACTAAATAGCCTCCTTAAAATATACTCCCCCTCAGATGGAGATTCCTCAAAAATAGATGCTATATATAAGAATTAAGAAATACTATATGCTGAATACATAAGACAACTAAGAGGGGGAGTGAATTAGTTGTACCTTAAAAATTAAAAAACCTCACAAACATTTAGATCCACATTAATCCAATTAACCCTTAATTTGTTAGAGTGATTTATCATGAAAGAAAATAACAAAAACATAACCAAATCAACATCATGCACAAAGAGACACCAAATTTACATGGAAAACCTAAGAAGGGAAAAACCACAGTGAGGATAAACTCACAATATAAAGTAATATCAACACTAAATACAATAGGGCTCACTATCAAAGGGCTTACTTCCCAAAAGAAATAAATGCTCACTACCAAAGGGTCAATGCCATAATAGAAAATAAGATAGAGAAGAGTGTTAAAATGAGAAAATCATTTCAATGCAACATAAAAGTCCACCACAACATCACCAAAACCTTCATAGTCTTGGTGAAGAATGGTGGACACCTTCTACTCACTATATTTAGTAATCTAGCAAATGAAAGATTGCACTACATTTCTCAAATTCACACTCTACAATTCGTATCATCTTCATTACACACATCTATCTTCGCATCTCTCAACAACTCAACTCATATTTATACCATCTTAAACCTTGAAAATGTTCACCAAGGTTGGATATGCACCTTAACCATGTAAATTCAAATTAGGTTGGCACCAAAACATTCCCAGTGGAAAGGAATGAAGATAGACCACAACACACCTTAGCTAGGACCTAAATCCACTCATACATGCCACACCATGCTTCCAAAAACATTGAAGAAACTTTGTAATTAGTGTAAAAACCCAAGGTCTATTGAACCTATGTTAACACCATCAAACATTTAAGTACACGCTTCCTCAAATCCAAATATGAATCATGCACAAAAAACTACACATGAACACAATTGAGAATATTCCACAAATACCCTAAAACCCAACAAATTCCTTTGCAACAACTTTCACTTGAAGAATGTACAAACCTAGTACACTCAAATAATTATGTCATATACTGTAACGCAATAAACTGACTTCTAAAGCACCAAGCCTCAAAAAAATTCAACTAAAGAAAGATACACTATTAGTATCCTTCAAGATCTGCAAGACTTGAAACCACTCTATAGAGAAATTTTGAGCAAAAAAATTTCTCCTAGACACCTCTACAATACACAGTTCACACATTGGTGAAAACATCTTCTTTTGTAGAATGATCCAACACACCAAATTTTGAATGCAACACCTTTGAACACTTCTAACCAGCATATCCAAACCAAACAAGCAAATCCTCAACATGGAAGAAATGTGGAGCCAAACCAAAATGCTACTCTACAACACAGAGCACCACTACAACACACCTTTTCCTCTTTTTATTTAAATTTTCTCAAAAGTACTTGGAAACAAAGCACCATAGAAACATCCTCAACATATTCAACACTTCCTCATCACCCCCAATCCAACTGCAACCTAGCAACTCAACCATACATCCATGGACAAAAGCTTATCAAAGCAACACTAGAGGTTGACACTAGTAGCTTACTAATGACAACATAATGAAACTAATCAAAGCATCATTAGAGAAAACAACTCAATACCAATTGCTCACACTCTTGCAAAAATATATTCCTCATACAATTGAAACCAATGACAACACAAGCTTGTTGACATCAATGACAACACCAACTACACATACTTGCAACAATCTCCCCCTTTATCATTGATGGAAACACATGATGTGAAAAACCGTCAACAAAAAACACAATAGCTCTGATCATCAATATTCTACTTTGTACCAATTCATAATCTCTTTTCTCTCCCTTACACAACTAACTCGTTACTTTATTTCTCCCTCTAATAACCAACAGATTTTCTTTTCACATGACTATCTCCCCTTTGACATTAATCATATTATTTACCATTACTCTACAATTCCATTTCCTTTTCTTCTGCATACTCCCCCTTAGGATCACACACAAAAATTCATCAATTAGAAACTATTGCACAACAAAAACTCTCTCATCCTTACTGCAACAATTGAAGTTTCAAAGAAAACTGCCCCAGATTAATCAGCTTGCTAGGGTAATTATAGAAGTCAGTTGCCAGATTCTAGTAGCAACATAGTGGGGCTAAAGGCGGGCGGAACGGAACGAACAGTTTAAGGCTCGAGCAAACCATTCATCAAGAGCATTTTGTTATGGAGGGCCTCAGAATTCACGTTTTAAGACCGGGCCGACCAGGGCATCGATCGCGGTGAAACGCACGCCGGGCCCACTCATTCCATTCTCTCTTGAGCCAGCCAACGATTGATGTAGGAGGTGGTGGGTGGGAGCCCTATTGATAGTAAGGCCCGGGCCGAGATTGCCCTATTCACCCTATCCGGCTGAAGAGCAACATGTGCTTGAATAAGCCGCGCTGCGAACGCCCGTTGGGGATACCTGCACTGCACCACTCCTGGCGGCGTTCCATTATTCATCCTTGACGGCGGAAGGGAAAGGCCAACACTTCCCCACACCCCAACCCGATAACACATCACGTTTGCCTTCCGGAAGAACCACCGATGAACCGCCTTCCGTTCTTATTTCATGCTTGTTCTAGTTCTAGCCAAAGTGATCCCACGGAGTAGAGAAATAGATAGGGGCTTTCTCGCGTCGACATCTCTACTGAAGAATTTCCACTTGCTCTCACATCCGAGGTGAATAGTTGATAATTTCTCCGCAACGCGCATATACGGTTGTCTACTTAGACATATGTTGCTTACACAGAGGCTTTATTATGCAGAGGGTATATCCTTGTTCATGTTTTCATGCCCTAACCCCGCCCGGCTTATTTCTCCATGCGGCTTATTTATCCGCACGTAAGGATTGATAGATAGGTTTCAGGTGCTACAGGATTTCTATTCCTGACAGTTGCGGGTGCTACAGGATTTGTTTCTCTCTCCACTTCTCAAAATAGACATTCGGACATGAGCACGAATCGACATCACACCTCATATAGCGAGAACTTTCTCATGGTTTCGAAATCGACTAAGGATCCAACAGAGCGAGCTTATTTATCTGGGTTCGATAGTTCCGATTGAGCTCGGCATCATTCTCCATTAATCCCTCCCAGGGGCAGATCGATCAGTTTCAGCCCATCTCCCACCCCGGCACCCCGCATCTATAGTAGGGGAACGTGTAGAACTAACTAAGCAGTCGCTCCATTACCAAAGACGAGAGAAGCTGCATCAGTTCAAGCAGTTGATTCATAAGTTGGACCCGACCACCTATAGATGGTAGGGGGAAGTAGATCTTGTAGCTTAAGAAGCAGAAGTAGATCTAGACCCATCGACAGCAGATCCAAGTCCAACAACAACTTTCTTTTGAAGTAGTAGATCTAGCAGATGTAGAGTCTGTTGATGAAGCCAAAGTAGTAGATTCTGTCGGAGCAGCACGAGTAGTTGAGGATGCAGCAGCAAAGCAAGCAGTTCGATACCCAGCATCATAAGCAGCTCTCGATCGCCATCTAAGCCACCTGGGGTGTTCATGTGGGAGGAGATAGGGCCCTTGATTCTACTTTTGATCCAGCCAGCAGCAGGGGCTTCAGTAGCATACCCATAGCCAGTCAAAGCCAGCTATACTATTATACCATAGCCAGAGCTAGCAGCAGAGGCTAGAGCAGCATATGATCCATCAGTTAAGAGCCAGATACATACATTCTTGTGGTTGAACCTATCACTACCTAATCCCCCTAAGAGGTAGCCAACAACATCAGTCTAAACCAAAGATTGAATCTTGAGATCCATTGGAATGATGCATCTCCTTATGAATCTAGTTCAAAGAAAGAGGGGAAATAACCCCAACTTCTCTCAGAGATACTCAAAAGTATCCTTAGGAACAACCTTAGTGAGTATGTTAGCAACTTGATCCTTTGTAGGCACATATTCAAGCTTCACTTCATTCTCTATAACCCTCTCTCTTAAAAAGTGATACCGGATTGAGATATGATTTGTCCTCAAATGCATTACCAGATTCTTTGAAATATTGATAGTACTTGTATTATCACATAAGATAGAAATTGGTTCATCATATACCACTATGATATCCTTCAATGTTTGCCTCATCCATAAAAATCATGTGGAACAAGATGCTACGATAATATATTTAGCCTCTGTAGTTGATAAAGACACTGAATCTTGCTTCTTTCTTAGCCATGAAACCAATCTTCATCTAAGAAAGAATGTACCACCACTTGTACTTTTCATGTCATCTACACAACTAGCCCAATCTACATCTTTGTAAGCACTCAGAGCAAAATTAGTATCCTTTGGATACCATAAGCCATGATCTGGAGTTCCCTTCAAGTATCTAAATATCATTTTTATTGCTACAAAATGTGATTCTCTAGGATCTTCTTGAAATATAGCCACAAGAAAAAATGCATGCATGATATCCATTCTAGTAGTTTGATATAGCAATCCTCCAATAATTGATGAATGTTTTCTCTAATCAACCTTAGGAGATTCATCATTCTTTCTTATCTTGCAACAAGTAACCATAGGGGTACATACCAATTTAGAATCTTCCATTCCAAACTTCTTCAACATTTCCTTGACATACTTTGATTTTTAAATAAAAATACCTTTATTTTTTTGATTGATTTGTAATCCAAGGAAGAAATTCATCTCCCCAAACATTGACATTTCAAATTATTTATGCATCTCAGATTCTACAAATTTCTTACACATAGCTTCATTTCCTCCAAAAATTATGTCATCAACATACACAACCACATTCAATATTTGATCTTTTTCAACTTTGAAGTAAATATTTCTATTTGTGGTACATTTATTGGATCCTTGATATAACAAGTACCTATATACCTTGCATACAAAGATTTGGGAGCTTGCTTCAATCCATATAATTCCTTCTTCAATCTACAAACCATATACAATTTATTTGATAACTTAAATCCTTTCCAATTCACCATTCAAGAAAGTAGACTTCACATCCATTTGATATACTTTGGAATCCTTATGTGCTACAAAATCCAAAAATATCTTGATAGATTCCATTCTTTCCATAGGAGCAAATGTCTCCTCAAACTCTATTCCTTCTACTTGCAGGAGTAAAATTTCTTACAAACACATTCCTCTTGTTTCTTACCACTTCTCAATTATCATCCAGTTTGTTCTAGAATACCCACTTAGTTTCAATCGCATTCTTGTTTGTTGGTCTTGGGAAAAATTCCCAAGTCTGATTTTTCTCAATCTGCATTAGTTTTTCTTCCATAGCCTTTTGATCCAATACTCATCCTTGCATGCTTCAATCATTGTTTTAGGTTCAACTTCAAAAAGTAAACATAGATTTACCTGTTCTTCAACAAATTTCCTTCTTGTTAGTATACCTTTTCTCTTATCACCAATGATTTATTCTTCAAAATGATGCTTTTGCACATACTTAGGAGTTTCAAGAATCTTTTCTGGAGCTTCTTCCTCTTCAAATTGCACTTCTTTTTCCTTAGTTTTTTCCTCTTCTTTGTAAGAAGACCCATATAATTTATTTCCATCTATCACCACTAAATTCTTCTGTAGGTCTTCATCAACCTTGACACTTGCACTCTCAACAATATTTCTTAGTCTCTTGTTGTAGCACTGGTAAGCTTTGTTTTTAGTGGAATATCCAAGGAAGATACCTTCAACAAACCTTGCACCAAACTTCACTAATCTTTATTCATCCCTTCTATTATAGCATTTGCTTCCAAACACTTTGAAGTATTTGACAATAAGAATCCTTCCATACCATAGCTCATAAGGAGTCTTTGTGCTATTTTCTCTTACTTTCACTTTGTTAAGTATAAAAATAATAGAATGAATTTCTTCTCTCCAGTAGACTTCCAGTAGATTTGCTTCTTTCGTCATTGTCCTTGTAGCTTCTTGAAAAATCCTATTCTTTCTTTCAACCAGTTCATTCTAATAAAGAGTCCTAGGATTAGATAAATGCCTCTTTATTCCATGATTCTCATAAAATATGTTAAACTCATTGGAGGTGAACTCTCCACCTCTGTCAGACCTCAAACATTTTATTTTCATATCCATTTCATTTTCAAGCATAACTTTGAATTCTTTAAACTTATCTAGAGCTTCTGATTTTTCTTTGAGAAGGGAAAGCCATATCATTCTATAATAATCACCAATGAATAGCATGAAATACTTGTCACCTTCAAGAATTCTTACTCTAGTAGGACCAAAAAAATATGTATTGACCAATTCCAATAGTCCAGTAGAAGATTATTTGACTTTGAAACTTCTTCTTGCTTTCTTTCCAACTTGACATTCCTTACAGACAACATTGATGAGCTTTGTAATCTTTGGTAGATCTCTTATAGCTTGAACTAAACTTATCCTCACTAGGCTATGAAAATTAATGTGACACATTCTTCTATGCCATATTCAAATCTCATTGATTTGAGTCATGAAATAATAACCATCAACACCCTTGAGCTAATAGAAATCTCCATCTATCCTTCTTCCAGTAGCAATCATGGTTTAGGATCCTTTTCTAATCTCACAACCATTATATTGAAACATAAGAGTGTATCCCTTGCTACATTTTTTTCCAAAACTCAATAGGTTATTTATTAAACCCTTAACATAAAGAACATCATCAGTGTTATGATTTCCATCAAAACTATTTGAACCATTTCACAGGTCTTTTAGTAGATGTATCATCACTAAACCTAATGCTCTTCATATTGTTCAAGCTTAGAAAATTTTACTCTTATCAATCATCATATGATTAGAGCATCCAATTTTCACCATCCAATGTATTCTCCTCTAGTCTACCATGAAAATAAAATAAAGTACCTTCAAAAGATAGCACTTGTTTCCTGTTAATTTCTTTCACACATCTCTTAGAGTTAGAAGAGTTAGTTTCATCTTTTAAATCAATGAACAAGCATTCACCATCCTCATAATCTCCATAATCAGATTCATCATTAGATATACTTGCATCTTCTCTAACATAATAACTTTTCTTAATCATCTTACCTTTGTTCTCCCTGTTCTTATCATTCAAATATCTATTTGGATATCTTGAAGCATAATGACCTATCTTTCCACAACTAAAACATTTGAAAGGTAACTTACCTCTATACTTTCTAGTACCCTTTTTCATTCTTCTTACAAAGTTAGCTTCCACATCATCATCAAGATCCTCCTAATCTGATTCCATAGTCTTCTCTAATTTGCTAGCCTTAAAAGTAGTCTCAGATTTTGTACTACTTCTACCAAATTCTCTCATTTCAAAAGTAGTTAAAGAACCATGCAATTGATCTATGGTATATTGATTCAAATTTTGTAATTCTTCAATAGAAAAAACTTTATGACTATAAGCTTTAGGAAGAGTTATAAGTACCTTTTTTACCACTTCTTTTAGTTCTCTACAAAGACCTCTGATGTCATTGACAACTTCATCCACCTTTTGCAATTAGCTTGTGATATTTTCATCTTTAGAAATTTGTAGGGTTTCAAACATGATCTTAAAATTTTGCATCTTAGCTTGCTTGACCTTATTATATCCTTCATAAATGCTTTCTAACTTTACCCAAATTTCTCTCGCAGTTTTTTAGATTCATAACTTTCACCAATTCAGAATTAGAAAGACCACTTAAGAGAGCATACCTTGCTTTACCATTGTTTTCATAGGCCTTGATCTCATTAGCAATACTCAAACCATTCACAGGTATAGTATATCCAGTCTCAAGAGACTTCTAGATTTCAAATCCAAAAGAAACTAGATAACCTTCCATCCTTGTCTTCCAAAATGCATATTTTGATCCATCAAACATACGAACATCTTTCTTGTGTGCCATCCCAAATCTACCTCAAGCGGTTAAGATTTCTTCCAAGGAACCTTTCTCTAATACCAATTGTTGAATGCACAATACAACTAAGAGAGGGGTGAATTAGTTGTACCTTAAAAATTCAAATCCCTCACAAACATTTAGATCCACATTAATCCAATTAACCCTTAATTTATTAAATTGATTTAACATGAAAGAAAATAATAAAAATAGAACCAAATAAACACCATGCACAAAGAAACAATAGATTTACATGGAAAACCAAAGAAGAGAAAAACCATGGTGAGGATTAAATAACAATATAAAGTAATATCAACACTGAATATAATAGGGTTCACTACCGGAGGGCTCGCTTCCCAAAAGAAAGAAAGGTTGACTACCAAAGGCTGACTGCTAGAATAGAAAAGAATATAGAGAAGAGTGTTACAATGATAAAATTGTCTCAATGCAACAAAAAATTCCACCACATCATCACCAACACCTTCATAATCTTACAAAAAATTGTATACACCTTCTACTCACTACATTCAGTAATCTAGAAAATGAAATCTTGCACTACACTTCTCAAATTCACACTCTACAACTTTTACAATTTACATCGCCTTTCATTACACACATCTGGTCTTCACACTTCAACAACTCAACTCATATTTTACACCATCTTCAACCTTGAAAACATTATCCAAGGTTGTCTATGCACCTCAAATATGTAAATTCAAATTAGGTTGGCACCAAAATATTCCTGTGGTGGAAAGGAATTAAGGTAGACCACAACACACCTTATCTAGGACCTAAATCCACTCATACATGCCACACCACGCTTCCACAAACATCGAAGAAACTTCACAATTAGTATAAACACCCAAGGTCAATCGAACTTGTGTTAACACCATCAAAAATTTAAGTACATGCTTCCTCAAATCCAAAGATGACTCACAGACAACAACCATGCATGAACACAATCTAGAATATTCCACAAACACCTTGAAACACAACAAATTCCTTTGCAACAACTTTCACTTGAATAATGTACACACCCAGTACACTCAAATAATTTTATCATACACTGCAAGTTGAGAAACTAACCTCTAAAGCACCAAGCCTCAAACAAATTCAAATGAAGAAAGATACAAACACTATCATTACCCTTCTAGATCCACAAGACCTAAAAGCACTCTTCAGAGAAATTTGGAGCAAAAAAAATTCTTCTAAACACCTCTACAATACATAGTTCACACACTGGTGAACACATCTTTTGCACAATGAGCCAACACACCAAATTTTGAATGCAATGATTCTAAAAATTTTTTACCAACATATCCAAACCACACAAGTAGATCTTGAACATAGAAGAAATGTGAAGCCAAACTAGAACACTACTTTACAACACAAAACACCACTGCAAAACACTATTTCATCTTTTTATTCAAATTTTCTCAAAATCACTTGGAAACCAAACACCAGAGACACATCCTCTTCACCACCAAGCCAACTAAAACCTAGCAACTCAACCAGACATCTATAGACATAAGCTTATCAAAGCAACACTAGAGGTTGACACTAGTAGCTTACTAATGAGAACATAATGAAACTAATCAAAGCAACATCAGAGACAACAACTCAATACCAACTGGTCACACTCTTGCAACAATATCTTGCTCATAAATTTGAAACCAATGAAAAAACAAGATTTTTTACATCAATTACAACACCAAGTACACATACTTGCAACACTATAAACATCTGCAAAAAACTTTACAAGGACAAAATTGTCTTACTTACATCTTTGCATCATCCTTGGAAGGAAGAATACCCTTATGAGTTTTCTTTTGTTAGTGCAAGGTTGCAATACAATCTATTACTTTTTAGGAGAGTATATGATTCTGACATTCAAAATCTATGCACATTTCTTTAGCCTCATTTAATTTTTTGGGAGTCTTTATTTTTTGGCCCACTTTTACTACTTTTTTCTGTAATTGAAATAATGATGCAAACCATAAATTGGTTGTTTCTCCCAACAAGTTTAACTATTTATTTAATTTTTCTCTTTATATTAGGAGTAATTACAACTATACATGAATATTTTCAACTTTTTCCTTGATAGATCCATCCATATCTTTTTGACATATCATAAGTCTCAACCACCGGTGTAATTTATGACTCAATAGAATCAATCTAACTTTTGATGTCTTTGGTGGATCTTGTCCATTTCAAATAGAATTGATAAAGGGTGGTTGCTTAATTCACACAAACCTTGAAATTTTCTATGTTTTCCTAAAACTTATTATGTGCATCAATGCACCTGTCAGATGCCTTAGTTATCCTTTTGTCTTTTTCTTTTCTCAAGGCATCTTTTTTGTCCTTTTTCTCCATGAGAGAGGTGTCATCTTTGAAAGAATCCATTAATATTTTTAACTTTTGTTTTTGAGGTAGAGAGACATGAATATTTACTTCCCATAATCCTTCTTGAATCATCTTCACAACATTATCAATCAATTCACTTTTCATTTCATGTTCTTGTGGGATCTCCTTCCTTGCGAAAGTAGGTAGAACATCACCAAGTTGTAGTTTATGTAAGGGAGGAATGCTTGATAGGTCAACTTGTCCCTCAATGGTGGGAATTTTCAATAACTAAGGCATAACTACTAGTTGAAACCGCATCTACATCTCTAGTAGTTCTTTGAAGGAATTCGATGTGGAAGACCCTTGGCTTACATAAGCCTCTTGATTCTTTGAATCCAAAGAAATTTTAGGATTACCTTCTATCTTCTGCTCCTTTTCTTCTTCTTTTCTTATTTATATACTAGAGATAACCTTTTTTTTTTTCTAGAAATCCCTTTTACTTGATGCATATCTTCTCCCATTAGGGGAGGCACAATATATTCTTTGTCAAATTCAGTGTTCACCAGAGGTTAAATATTCACTTTATTCTATCCCTCTATACCTTCTACATTTGTGCTTTCTGAAGGAGCAATCTCCTTGTATTGTTTAGCATTTACAACTTCCACATCATTTATAGTTACATTTTCTTTAGGAGTGGATAGGTTCACAACATGGACAGCTACATCAAGCATATTTTATGCATCAAAGATATATGGAGGATTTTGATCCTTGATTATTTCATCATTCCTTAAACCTTCCAACATTTTTTCTATCTTTTCAATTGTTTCCTTTTCCATCCTTTTTATTTCTTCATCTTTCCCCATCAAAATGTTTATCCTTTGTTTTCTTTTTAAATCTTGAGCTTGATATTAGGAAAATTTAACTCTTTCGTCATGGGTGATGGATACCCCAACCTTTTCTAGTTCATGTTGCCTCATTTTGGCCTCTTCTGTAGCAACAACATTCATTTTGCTACTAAGAACATATGCCAAACTTACCTCAAGATGATCAATGATTTCATTAAGATTCATGTTAAAATTGTTCCATATATTACAATTTCCTTTTCAATTGTATTCTGGTCATCATGTGATGATTCATCATAGAGAGAAACAACTTCCTTTAAAGCATCATGTTGCACAATTGCATTGACGATAGTCCCAAGCTATAAAGGCACATGTTTGGAAGTATCTGAAGGATATTTTGATGTTTCTTCATCAATTTCTCTTTCCATGGATATTTCTTCTTCATCATCTTGATTTGTATTCTTCTTTCTCCTTTTCAAAGTATAATATTTCATCTCTTCTTCTTCAACTTTCTCATCATCAACTATATTTACTGGAGTGATGTTTTCTCTTGTTGTTTTTTGTTTGGATATTTGATTCTTTCTTTCCATAGTTTTGGTCTTTACCAAAGTATTAGTAGCAACTCTTTTTCTACTAGGAGGATATTGAGTAGGTTTGGAAGCATTGGTAGTAGTAGAAGTAGATCTAGTTGTCCTTCTAGATGTTGGCATGGGATGCTTCTACAGAACCTTCAGGAGACCCAAACATCTATTTTAGCTCAAACACCATCTTTCCCACATTCTTCTTTACCTTTTGCTCTACCCTTTCCTTGATCTTTTTGTTATTTATTTCTTCATATGTGTCAAACCTTTCAACTAAAGGATCCCTGTGCTTGTTGAGAAAAATATCAACATAGGAAATCCAATTTTCTTCAAGAAGTTCATAGGTAAATCTATCAATCCATGAATTCCTTGGTTTAAAATCTTTCATATAACAATTACCTTTGGTCACCATAAAAGTGACTTCATTCTTATAATTTTCCACCACAAGTGAGGGTATCCTCTCTCTCTTTTGCATTTCACTATGGAAGTTTTTAAAGAAACCCAAAAAAATTGTGTTGCATTGAGTGGAGCCTTGAAAAATATGCATGTGATCCTTTATTTGGCATGCAACAAGAATATTCTTTTTCCAAACCACATTCTTAAATCTAGACATTTCTTTCATGAAGTAGAACATAAGACAAATAATCAAGGTACCATAGTAGAAGGTGTAGCAATATTCCTTGATTTTGTGTATATTCTCAAATAGTTTCTACTGCAAGAGTTCACAAAGATCATAATATTTTCCCTCCTTTACCATCTAATGAGTAATATAGATGGTGATGGTTATAGTTGATCTCTCTCTATTTTAGAAGTATACCTTGTATGCAATTACCATCTTCACATACCAGACAGCTGAATTGAATATGTCATTTACAGGGAGAACCCTTTATCAAAATTTACTCCAGTGAGATTCATAACTTCATTCTTGACATATTTTAGTGCAGGTACTGGTCTAGTGTAGCATAAACCAATCACAATCTTGATAACATATTTTGTGATAAGATGAGGTTGACCAAGCCAAAAAATATCCTCATGAATTTGACTTAGATCATACTAATCCAATCATCTTCATAGCTAAAGTAAAATCCTTCCATACATCCAACCTTTTTGTTCTAAGTTTGCATATTCTAGTTTGAGTTGAAAGTCATCACCAAGGAGTCCTAAACTCTTTCAACTTCAAATGATTGTATTCACTTAGGGGTGAATGGATGTAGATGTGGACATCTTCAAAGTGAATCACATAGATTGGAACATGGGAGAATGCTCCATCTTTGTCCATTACGGTTGATATGTATAGATGCTTCTTGAATTTGGGTCTAGGTCTTTCAGTGATATCAACAACAATGAGTGTAGCCATGATTTTTTTTTCTAATACTAGGAATTATAGACAAATAAAGAGAAATACCTTTGAACACTATTGTTAGGGTTTGCATGAAGTTTGTTGAACACTTTCTTCAATTCTTTAGCTCTTGTTCTTACTCGGGATAGTTTGAAATGATATCAATTTGATCAAAATGAGCTAAATATACCCAATACTAACCCTAGTTGCTTCACAAAAAATACTCTTATTTGTTTAATAGATTTTTCGATCTCTGACACTGCAACAATCCATAAGTCTTTAGGATACCTCCTAGAGAGATTATTTTCTATGGAAACCTAACTAGGTAGGCTCATACCACAATTTACCATTATGCTAAAGGTTTCAACATCTCAAATAGTTTAGGGGTATGATAAGTTCTATAATTGCAACTCCACCTGAGACAATGCTTTCTCTTTAGTTATCAAAAAATCCATCTACACTAGACTTAGGTACAGATCCATCATTTGCTTCATATTCTTCCTTCTTCTGCCAAACCTTGTTCATCCTTTTCTTTTGCTGACTAATGATAAGCTTTCTTTGAAATGCAGGAGACCTCACATTCTTGTAGAATCTTGAAATGTGTCCTTGTCTATTGCAATTTTAGTAATTGATGTTGGATTGTGGAGTATAATGCTTCTCCTCACATTGGATCTACACTCATAAGCTTTATGATTGAACTTTTTGAATGAGTAGAAATACCCATAGAAAGATTAAGAGGTCATATCATGATTATTCCATATCACTTTACTTTTGCATTCATTAGTCTTGTGGCCAAATTCATTACAAGCATAGCACTAACCATTGAATTATTGAGAGTTCATAGTGTTGTACCTTGAAGGCCTAAAAGATTTCTAACTCATCTTGCTTCTACATTCAACTACCTTATGACCAAACTTGTTACAAGAAAAATAGTCACCATTGAAACTGGTAGGAGCAGCTTGTTTGAGAGTAGGATTTTTTAAGTTCTTCTTTTTTCTCTAGACAAGAATGGATTCATCTTATTTCATGCTATCATGTTCTTCCTTTGCATCTCTTTTCCCCTTTTCAAAACCAAGTTCAGATTTCTCTTTAGAGGGATTTTTAGATTAACCAATTCATAAATAATTTCATAACCTCCTTTTAGTTTTAGACCTTTATCAATTTGATCCTTTTCCTTTTTAAGTTCTTTTCTTAGAGTGAAAATTTCTTCCACAAGTTTTGAGCACTCAAAATTTTTATCTTGAAGCTTGGTATTCAAGTAGTTATTGTATGCGTAAAAATGGTCAACATTATAATAAGTCCTGGTAATTAATTAAATACAATTATTTAATTAATTCTAAAGTCATCTACAATAAATAAATTTAATTATTTATTTATATTGTTCATTCTTATGATTCTTCTACATTAATTAAATAAAGAACTTTATTTAATTAATTACCATCTCCATATTCCTTAATTAAATTAAATAAATTTTCATAATTTATTTATATTTGATTATCATGTTATTCCAAATTTGAAAATTTGAATTCAAAAATGGAATATTCCTCCTCTTCATCTCATAGTTAAATTAAATATTTTAAATATTTAATTTAATGCCTTCTAAATCCATCTCTCTCACATAATTAAATATTGCTTATTTAATTATGCGGCCTTCTAATCTCATCTTCACACATAATTAAATATTGCTTATTTAATTATGCAAATTTCTAATCTCATCTTCACATATAATTAAGTTTACTTATTTAATTATGAAAATTCATTTCAACTCATTCCTTCAAATACCTTCCTTTGATCTCGAATGGAAAAAATGAAGAAAAGAGAACCTTCTATTTCTCTCTCTTCTAACTCAAAAAATTTCTTTTACCGTTCATCTTATCAGACAATCTCAAACTTGATCTTTGCCAACTAAGCTTTTCCTTCTCGAAAATCTATAAATTAAACCTTTCACAGCCTATTCGGGATCTTCTCTTCAAACATCCTCATTCTCCGCCAAAAATCATTCCTCAATCTTTCATCTGCTTTATCATTCTCCATATTTTCATCATATCTATGTCATTGAAGTGAACAACCAACATTCCTCCATTATCAACCTTCAAAATCTTGCATTCTTAGATATTATGCATTTACTTTTAAATCTCGTTCTTTAGTAGTCATTTTGTGGAGCTTAGCATACAAATCGGAGAGCTTTGGCAAAAATACTGGAGATAGAGGACAATGGGACGTCTTCAAATGAGCCTTGCATTGAGAGTTTGCTTTACTTTGCTTAATAGTTTTCCTGATTTAAAAGTTTCATTTGTGTGCTTGGGGATTTATTATTTCCATTTAATGACATATTTCAATCACACGCATTCAACTTTTCCTTCCTCAATATTAACTTTTAAGTCAGAGCTCAACTCATGCTTCCTTGAATTTATCTCCTTCTTCTATTCAAGCTTTTAGTTTGTTGATTTCTCTTTGATCCTTTTCTTTGCTTCACCTATGTCAACACCTTTTGATTTTTTAGCATACATTCACATTTGATATTTTGCAACCTTACTTCATCCAGATCCTCAAGAGCAAACTTGAGTGCACCTTGAAAATCAATTTCACATTCTTCCAAATTGATGTATCATCCTTTAGGTTCCATTGATTCTAGGTTTGGTTTTCTGATGAGCATATCATTGATTTTTTCCATAGACTACATTTATTCAAGAGAAGCATCTACCTTAGCTATTAGGCTTATTCAAGGAACTTGTTTGTGATACCAATTTTTGAACACAAGGAAATATTGAGAGGGGGTGAATCAACATACATTAAAACTAAATCATTTCCATTTGTAGATAAAACATCTCATCACATGAAATTTAAGAAAAATAGAAAGGAAAACATGCACCACACTATAACACCTAAAATTTTACATGGAAAACCTAATGAGGGAAAACCACAATGAGATTTACCTCACAAAATAAAAGTTCATTGCTTAAAATGATTTACAAAAGAGTTTAAGACTCACTACCTACTGAATTAAAAACACTGAAGTAGAGACAACTTCAGGGGCAAGATACAAAGGACCTAATGAGACTCATTGTCTCAAAGAAGGGTACATGAGAATTATGAAAGTAAACTAAAAATAAACTATTGAAGATGAGGCATCTGACTTATGTTGATATTGCAAATCCTTTTTCGCACATTCACATCATCATACAAATTATGAACACTTCATATTATCATTCTTTTTTATCTCACATCACATGCACACACTCTCTTACACCATCACAAATGATTTTTCCTTTTTATAAATATCCTTTGCAACTACACCAAGCTTTTTGATTAAGTTGGCTTGATGATGATCATTAAATTAAAACACTTGATATGCATGGGGGGCTCAAAATGGAAGAACCTTGTTTGTGGACCAACACATGCTATGTTGAGGCCTAAGAGCATTACCATACATCCCTTAAAACCATATTAATTGATTAGGAACAACTGCAAGTGCACAAAACTAAAAATTTTGTCCTAGTTAAACAAGTACCATTGATACTATTATTGTATTGACTTCACACCACCAAGGAGATACTAGAAACACCATCTGGATAAAGATATAAAAATTGAAGGTACTCCAGAATATTCTTGGCACATTAAATGTTGGAATAGCTAAAGAGGATTATTGAAGATGCAGAAACAAAGTATATTGAATCAATTGTAATACATTGTTAATTGAAGATTAAGCTTACAGATCTCAAACTCACTTGATACTGCTAGATAATACATATTGATCAATATTGATCATATCCTTAAGGATGCAAGACCAAACCTTCATTTTCAAAGGAATGTAGAGCATCCCAACCACCCTTTATCTTTGCATTACACTATTGGGACATAGACAAGAACATTGTCAGCTATAACTTTGACTGCAGAAGGTGTGAAGACTTGATTTTCTAGATATAAGATCTTAAAAATATGGCCATAATATTATTTGAACCACAATAAATAATATTACACAGGGGATGGATGCAGACTAAAAATTCACGATACTACCTTAGGATTACAAATTTAGTGCCTTATCCAAACTTCTACAACTTATCTCATCATGTGGTACATGAACTTTGAATGATATCAAGGTATACATATTGTAGAGACATTAGGACATGAGTATCATCCTATGCACCATACATAGATCACCATTCTTTCTTATAATGCCTTTCAAGCTATAGAGTATGTACATACTTCAACAATACATTTGACATCAATGACAACACTTATTGCCAATAGATTCCTGCTACTCTAGGCATTGGGATGTTACACTGTCACCTACCTGTGAAGTGTAATTCCTTTGTAGTGATATGCATGCCCAAGAATAACTCTTTGGCATGCAATTTGACCATTTCCCCCTCTTCTTCTCATTCTATCTAATTCTTGTAAATTCACTCTATCACTCTCTCATTCTAACTTCTTAGCACTTCTTATCATTTCCACTTTCTTTCTCATAGTTATACACCATTCTTCTTGCAGGTTCAAGCTCTCTACATCACATTCTTGCATGATCATCTCACGTCTTTGAAGCACTACTCTTCCTCTCAACTTCACCAAGCTCATTGGAAGTTGTTTAATCTTTCATTTTCATAGCATTATTATTGTTATTGTTTATCATATATTATTATCTTTCATATTATATGTCTCACCTTTTCATTTCTTTATTTGCACTTCTATATCATTGTCTATTTGGCTGTACATGGAGGTGGAAACACCAAATTGGGAGTTTGACTAAGGAAATCCCTAAAAATCATCCCAACACTTTTCTCATTTCCATGTGTGTAGGTTTTATCCATGAGGAGCTTGTAAGAGGTTGGACCTACCGTAATTTAGTCCCTTTTCTTCCACTACTCATTATTTTTCTTAGTAATTAGTTTTCTTGTTATTTAAGTATTCTTCTTGTTATAATTCTTTATATTTCATACATTTAGTTCAGTTCAATTTAAACTATTGGACTTTAGCATTCAGTTTGTTAGTAGGTCCTAAATGTCTCTGGTAGCAAAATTTACTGCTGGTTTGTACAAGACGCTAATGCACCATGGAGACACCAGTGTGCCACATTGTCATCCTTGGTTAACACTTTCATCCTCTAGTTGAGAGCTTGTTAGTTTATCTCTCAAGACCTTTGAGGTCTATTCACTTGATTTATGAAGCCTTTTGTCATAAACATCTAGAAAACCCAAAAATATAGTTTATTCTTTCCTTAAATTGTCACCTCTTCACTTGAGCTTTTTCGTTAAGGTAACCTAGGGCTATCAACTCCCTATAGACTCTTCCCTATCCTAGAGACTCAGGAGTAGTGGATCCCCTCTATTAAATTTTGGTGAATCTAATGTGAACTGTTCTATTCTTGTTATCCATCTTTTGAAAATATTTCTTCTCTCATGTTAGGACATATAACTGATAGCATGTTGTGATGTTCTTTATGAGCTTCATGACCTAGTCAAATACCTCTAGGTACATAGTGAGAAGGAGATACAAAAAAAAAAGATATGGGATTTAGAAGGTTTAGTCCTTCCTGATCTGGCTTGACATTTGTAGAGTTCCCTATAGGACTCTTTGTTGGATATACCCCACTTTTCAATGAAGTTACAACCCATGTTCCTACCCCTCCTACCTCACCCTCAAGCTCTACCTCTCCCCTAGGGGATGAAGCTACTTTCAGGGTCCCTACAAATAAAATTTACTCCTTGGAACCAATACTTGAAGATCTCATGAGGTTCTTGGCAAGAGATGATGTCTTTTCCCAAGCAGCTCTTGTTAAAAATCTAAAGAATTTATTGACTAAAGATCAAAGAGGCTTAGAGATTCTTCGTAGCTTAGGAAAACTTGTAGAGACTCATGTGCCATCCTACACCTCTATCTTGGGTGCTACCCAAGATGTTGGATTGGATATCATTGTCCAACAGCTGAAAATCTCAATGCTCAGAGTGTCTGTGTGCATGGCTAACAAGGGTCTCACTACCAACACTACCATTGTGCATGTATAGATTTGTATGATTAAATTAGTAAATAATTTTCCTCTAATTTTTAGTTTCTCCACATTTTGGGCTTATAATGTACCTATTTCTATCCCTAGTGTTGGTGCCTCTATTGGTTCTGGTACTAGGGGTGTTTCTAGTGTGGGTTCTAGTGTTTCCACTAGTGGTTCTATTAGTCATATTTTTTATGTTGATCCTTTCCTTAATGGTCTCTTGTAGAACATGGGACGTATGCAAAATTAGTTGGAAAATTTTTCCAACCCCTCCTCTTAGCCAATGTTCCAACCTTTCTATCATTGCATTCCTTTGTCTATCACTATTCTAAACACTTTGATCCCTCAATGGGTGGAGATTTTGAAATTTGAAAAGTACAGTGGTCGTGGAGACCCATAGACTCATGGATCATCCTTTAATGCCATGTGTATAGATTTCTTCCATCATGATGCACTCTTAGAAAAAATATTCCCACATTCTCTTAAGGATGTTACATTGGAACGATACCACTCCTTTCCTAATAACTCTATCTTCTCTTTTGATCAGCTTGTAAACTAGTTCCTCTAGTAGTTCCAGACCAACATTGGGTCGAAGGTCACATTTACTGATCTTGTTTGATGTAAATAGGGACCTCATGAGAAGGTAACTAATTTTACAGCTCAATGTCAAGCCATGTTTTCTCAAATTTCTTATCCTTTTCTTGATTCCAATGTACAAAAAGTGCTCACTGGAAAATTGTAGCCTATGCTGCAAGATGAGTTTCTTTTAATAAAATTTTCATCCTTTCTATATTTGTGTGTTGCTTTGTGTAAGTACCAACAAATGGTCACTTAGTATGGGAAATCATCCTTGCACTCCTATTAGGATGACTAATTAGTTGTGTCAGTCTCTAGTGAGTCTAAAAAAAACAAGGTTGTGGAAAATATGGTTTTTATTCTCACAAATAAAAATTTCACAAGACAAAATAGAATATTCACTAAATTGTTAGAATCCTATAATAACATCCTACAATTTTTTTTAAAATATGGAATATAAATTTTCCAAATATTAGACCATTGTGTGAGTTGTATCCTCAATGGTACAATGTATAGAAGTTCTACCAATACCATCTGCTCTCCAGACATGATACCAAGAGATGTGTTCACCTACATCATGTGATTTAGGACTACATCGATAAATGGACAATTTGGTTGAATGGTAGGAAAGTGAACTCAAAAAAAATTGTAGTGAAGCCAAATAGCCAACTACAGTTCTACACAAATCCATTTCCATCACACTTTGCTAATCTAATCACTCCATCTTCTTCATCTTCTGATTTCACCCCATCTGAGTATGTGAATGTAGTATCATTCACTCATATTCCTCCTTCGGATCATGTGACTATTATTCTTGACATTACATTTACCTCACATGATCTAACATGCGTCATGGTTGTGTGAATGTCATTATGAAGGAGACCCTTTTTTATAAATAATTTACATAAGGAGAAGTATGATGAGTCATAGGATACCTTTCGCACACATGATGGGTTTTCTATTACGCATATTAGTTCAATTTATTTGTCAATCCTGGTAGGACCTAAGATCTTAGAAGTCCCAATTTTTTTGATTCCCAAATCTAATTTGTTTAGAGTGAGGATAGGCATTCCATGGCTAGTCTCCATAAACAGTCACCTCAGTAGTCCACAAATTCTTGAAGTTTCCTCTTGAGGATATCATGCATACTTTTCATGATACTAGATATAAACCATTTGTATCATGGGGGGGATTCTCCCTTGACCACTTTGGCCCACCTCGCTTTGACCCTTGCCTCCTAGAGGGGATATTTTATATAGATCTTATTTCAAGTATAAGATTGAGGGCTTGGTGCTAGGAGGTGGTTTTCCTTTGTCTAGTCAGGTTGTCTCTTTGAATTCCTTGCATGTACAACAACACACTTCATCTTATACCCCTCCAAAGGTTAAATTCAAGTTGGCTCTTTCCCTAGGGCCTTCTTGGACTCTTCTTTTGTTGCTTATTCTTTTGCACCTTCTAATTGTTCTTCCCAAATTTTTTTGGTGTCTTATGTTCCTCCTATTGTGCTTGGTATAGGAAAATGAAAAGTGCCCCTACTATGGAAATAAAAACCCCAATTTTTTTAGCTTCCATTTCTTCCCACAATGCCTCGACCCACCCTTTATGGAAAGGGGAAGAATTTCCATGGGGTTGTTCATGCATCTCAACATCCATGGCCTCCGCCTATTCCTCCACATTCCCCTAAGGTAGATAAAGGAAAGAGGCTTGTTGTTGAGATGCTCATCTTTGTCTTTATCTTTGTGCCTCCTCCTCCTCCTCCTCCTCAAGAGTCCACCATTCCACTGATGATGGTTATGGAGGTTACTCATTTGATAGAGCAAGAGCCCCCAACCTCTTCTTATGTTGTGTCTTCTAGTTCCCATAGCCAACGTAAACAACTTGCACGTGAGTCTAAGCATTGGAAAAAGGATCTAGATAAGGAGTATGTTTCCTCATAGAAGGCCATGGAGGAGCTCATTGTTCTTGATTTTGCTTCTATTTTGATTGCCCCTGATTTTGTCTATTTTCCCACCTCAGTTCTTATTGCCTATTTTCTTCTTTTAGCTTCATTAGTGGACCCTGATGAACCTCCCCTAAAAGGGTACAGGTGTTTATTTCTCCCTCTATGGAGCTACCTCTTCTTATCTCTCTTCCTGATATTCCTCCTTTTTCATAGCTTGTAGACATGTCTTTCACAAAGGTGGTGTACTCTATGGCCTCATCTCCTTCTCCCTCTTCCACTTCAGTTGTGAGGATCCCATCTCCTCTATTGAAGCATAAGTTGGAGAGTGACCTCTCTTCGAGTGATGGTCAAGAAAATTTGTCTTTAGCTCTTGAGTCTTGTTCTAATCTAGCTTGCACCATCTTGGTGACAGAGGTAGCATTGACATCCCCTAAGTTTGTCACTGCCCCTCTTCTTGAGGATGACACTGACCCTCAGATTTCTTGTCCTCCTCTCATGTAGTTTCCACATGCTACTCTTGAAAAGTGTATGTTCAACTTGTTAGAGGACATCCAGTTTGATGAATTTAGTCTCACAAGATCTTAGTGATGAAGGCCTCGAGGGGAATTATTCCTTAGCCCTTGTTGTAGGTGAGTCAATGAGTACCACCTTGGCTATACCTCCTTTATAGGATCATCCTCCCTCCCCATACAATGATCTATATTGGGAGTATGACAACCTGCTCATGAATTCATATTAGAGTGGCACCCTTTACTACACCTTTAGATTAGTTTTGTGTGATTGTTTGTGTTCCCCCATACTTCTCTATATATTTTTGTGCTCTCACCTAGAGAACCCTTGCTACCCTTGTAGGTTCTTGGATACAAGAGAGAAATTTTCATAAAATTATTTTATTTGTATCATCATTCTTCTATGTGTTGTAAAATTTTTATTTTCATGTCGGGAATGATGCAAAGCATGGGGGCATTTAGGCCTCTTCCATGTTGAGCCAATTTTTATTTTTTCTTTGTCTTCATGTGTTCTTCTTCACATTTTGATACATTTGGGGGTGATGATAGTTCATATATGTACTACTATACTTATTTCTCTATATATATAAGCAGTTCTGACCTTGAATATTTAGATCCCCTTGTGCTCTTGATTTCTTTTTCTCTACTTTTCTAATTCATGATGTTGTGGTTTCTATGTGTTTTTCCTCTCATGACAACATTCATGAATACATCTCGCCATGTATCTTGTGTCATGACATCTCTTATCTTTCTCTTCTCCTTATAATGACATATGATCCTTTGCATAGCACACATCATTATAAGGGGAGGATATCATACATGCTTAATTTTGAAAAAGTTTCAAAAGGATTCCTTGATGTCTTATGTATTATGTCTTGCATATCATCATCTAGCTTGGGGAAAACCTGACTAGATTTGTATTTCCTTTTTTATGACTTTTCTACAATGTAGTTTGTAGTAGCCACATGCCTATATGCTTGTCATATGGTCTCTAGCCATGTTAACCATACCTATCAATGCTTTCTTTTATCTGATTAGATTGTCATGCCTTATCTATGAAATTTTGTATCACATCTATTTTTCACTTTTTTCCTAACATGTTTGTTTGTAGCTAACATAGTTGTGGTGATATTGCAGTTGGCTTTGTAGGATCGAAGGCCCATGTACTCTTTTTATTCTAATGGATCCCCTTTCACATCGGGTATACCAAATTAAAGGTCTTCATCCTTTTTTTCCTAGGTATATTCTCTTCAATATCTTTCTACTTTAGCTCACACATGTTTAGATATATATGCTCTCTAAAGTGGGGACAAAATATTATGGCATAAAATTGCACCCTTATGCAATTTCTCATAACATCAACCTTTACTTTTTCTTAATAAAAAAATAATGCAAAAACTTTCCCTCTTAGCCTTCATTTTCATCCCTACCTTATCATTTTCTATCGGTGGGGGAATTTTTGTTTAGGATACTTCTACACCGCACAAACATTTGCACATTTCATGAACATCCTAACAAGATTCTTGCTACTATGGTCATTGGGATGTTGCACTGTCACCTACTCACGAAGCGTAACACCTATGCAATCGCAGGTGCTCTCAAGAATGGCTCTTTGGCATGCATTTTGACCATTTCTTTCCCTCTTCTTCTCATTCTATCAAATTCTTGCAAATTCACTCTATCACTCTCATTCTAACTTCTTAACACTTCTTAGCATTTCCACTCTCTCTTTCTCACAATTCTACAACATTCTTCTTGTAGGTTCAAGCTCTCCAAATCATTTTCTTGCATGACCATCTCACATCTTCAAAGCACTACTCTTTCTCTTGGCTTCACCAAGCTCATTGGAGGGAGGGAAATCTTTCATTTTTATACCATTATCATTTTTATTCGTTAGAATATTGTTATCTTACATATTATATGTATCATCTTGTCATTTCTTGATCGTTGTCTATTTGGTTGTTCGTGGAGGTGGAAAACCAAAATGTGTGTTTGACAAAGACAAGCCTCAAAATGAAGCCCAATACTTTTCCTATTTCCATGGGGAGCTTGTGGTAGGCTGGACCTACTATAAGTTAGTCCCTTTTCTTCCACTATTCATCATTTTTCTTAGTAATTTTTCTTGTTGTACTTCTTTATATTTCTTGTATTTTGTTAATTTTAGTTAAAACTACTAGACTTTAGCATTTAGGTTGTTAGCAGGTCCTAAGTGTCACTAGTAGTAGACTTTGATTCTGGTTCATACAAGATGCCAATGTGTTGCATTATTGTCCTTGGTCCATGGTTTCATCCTTCGGTCGAGAGCCTACCAATCTATCTCCCAAGACCTTTGAGGTTTATTCACCTAATTTCTGAAGTCCTCTATCATAAAGATCTAGAAAACCCAAAAATATAGTTTAGTGTTTCCTTAAATCGTCACCCTGTCACTTGAGCTTTTGTCATTGAGGTAACCTAGGGAAATCCACTCCCTACATATTCTTCCCTATCCTAGAGACTCAAGAGTAGTGGATCCCCTCCATTACAAAACAAAGGGAAAAATATTTTTGCATGTGAGGGATATATATGTTGCTTCTCTATTTTTCTATTCAACATGGATGAACTAAAAATTGTTCCTCTTACCCCATACAACTATCATGAATGGAAAAATAAAATTGAGACCCATCTAAAAAAACTAGGGTTATACAAAGTGACGATGGGTAAAAAACTTGAGCCAACATGTGTTGCAGAGAAGAGAAAGTGGTTTAATATGTGTGATGAAACTTTTGGTACATTATGCATGCCAGTGTAACTTGATATCCTCTTTCATGTAGAATCTTACACCACACCAAATCATATATGGACTCAATTGGAGTCCTTGTTTGCTATATAGGATACAATGTGAGGATTTTATTTGTAGAATGAGCTTATTAGTCTTAATCCTATTGATATTGACAACCAAGACTTCTTCACAAAAATCAAGTCTTATATTGTAGTTATCATATTGTGGTGTTGTGAAGCATGAATCTTAGTTGAATTTTATATCCTTGCAAAACTTGGTCCTGGTTATTTAGTATTTTTCCTATTTTTAATTCTACAAAATATTCTCTAGGTACTATATTTACAATGCATTTACTTGATGATTTGCTTCATCACTCACTAAGGAGTGGGAAAAGTTAGTACAAATGGGTACATTGAAGTATAAAAGTTCTTAGGATCTCATTGTGATTCGAAGTACTAAAGATCCAAATGCTTCAAGTGGAAAAGAAAAGAAACATAAATCTAAAGCCAATGAGCAAGATAAGGAGTCAATATCATAGGCTATCATTGTTGGAAACACAAGGGAAAACAACCGAGAGGGGAGGTGAATCAGTTGTCTCAGAAATTTAAAACTTATTCAACTTATTAACCTTATTCTCATATTTGATTAATAACAATGAAAGCATAAATCATCAACACATCAAAAACACACATAACACCAAGATTTTTTATGTGCATTCTTTGTTAGGGGAAAAACCATGGTGGAGGTTAGTCCACAAGATTATACCTTGTTAAGAGTATAAGGAAATGAAATGGGGAATGCACATGCATTCAGGAACACAGCCTAGAGCTCACTGCTCAATTACAAAAAGGCTTATAGCCTAAAGGAAGACACACTATCTTAAAAAAAGATTTATATTACATCTGCATAGATTTGAACTAACAAAATGGCATCTACTAATGCCTGATCACAATTTTGGTTGACATGAACACTTCTTCACACTCTACTCTACCTTCGAATGATTTAGAACATTATTCACACATACACACACATAAGCATACTCGAGCATACATCCAAATCAAATAAACAATCACTTATATTATCTGCAACAAGAAATTTCATTGCTACATGTTGACTTCAATAAAATGAATATAAATTGTTGGCTCAAATCAATAACAATTAACAATGTGAATCAACCAAGGTCAGCCACAACTTAGTGAAGACCCAAATCAATATCCTCAAACATGAACCACCTTCAAAAACAATTCCTTGAAGATCCACAACCCACTACAAACACCATGTCATCCAAGAACATGAAAAGCATGAACACGCAAGAGAAAATCACCAACCACGAGCACAATGATCATCAGATGTACAACAAAGAAAGAGCACAATCTAGAAACATCCAAAGCACCATGCAATCATTGAGAATCATTTGTAGCACCTAACTAACTAAAATTGCATTCTTTTCAATCGTAAACACCAACTCCAAGAAAAAAACTCA
>VDFB02111392.1:0-30810 GCA_007258455.2 Sequoia sempervirens | reverse complement strand
AAAGAAATGCTTGCCATTATGCATGCATTAGCCAAGTTTCGACAGTACTTGGTGGGGAATAAGTTCGTGGTTAAAACAGACCACAATAGCCTCAAGCATTTTATGCACCAGAAGGATTTAAATGAGAGGCAACAGAAATGGGTGAGTAAGCTTCAAGCTTACGACTTTGACATTGAATATGTCAAAGGGAAAAATAATGTCGTGGCCGATGCTCTCTCCAGAAGGCCTCATCTTAGCTCATTGTGTGAGCTTACTGCAGATTGGAGAGACATGTTGCTTGCTGATTATGCAAAAAATCAGTTTGCAGCCAGCATTCTGGAAGGTACTTTCCATGATGAAAAGTACCAGGTGGTTGAGGGTTTGATTCAGTATAAGGGAAGAATCTTTCTGGTGGCTGATTCTAAGCTCAAGAAGAAGATTCTTTTGAATTTTCATGACATTCCAGTGGCTGGTCACCAAGGGTTTTTCAAGACCTATAGGTAGATCCGAGAAAGGTTTTCTTGGAAAGGTTTGAAGAGGGAGGTTCAACGTTACATTCAGGAATGTCCTGTTTGTCAAGCAAATAAAAATGAGCACACATTGCCAGCCGGTTTGTTGCAACCACTTCCAATTCCCAATCAAAAATGGGAAAGCATCCCAATGGATTTCATCACTGGGTTGCCCCAAGGCTCCAAGGAAAGGATTGCATTTCACGTGGTAGTTAATGGTCTTCAAGTTTGCTCATTTCTTTGCCATTACCGGTACTTTCTGCAGCCCAAGTTGCAGATTTGTTTTTTCGAGAAGTGTTTAGGCTGCATGGGTTGCCAAAGAATATTGTAAGTGATAGGGACAGCAAGTTCCTAAGTACCTTTTGGCAGGAAGTCTTCAGAATGAGTGGTACTGTGCTCACTCCAAGCACGAGTTATCACCCTCAAACTGATGGGCAAACAGAAGTGGTGAACAAGTGGTTGGAAGGCTACTTGAGAAATTATGTGTCCGAACAGCAGAAAGCGTGGGTTAAGTGGCTGCATATAGGCGAGTACTGCTACAACTCTACCTTCCATATGTCAATCAAAATGTCTCCTTTCTTGGCACTTTATGGGTATGAAGCACCCAGCTTTGCAGATTTGGTGTTTGGTGACAGCAAAGCACCATTGGCCAAGGATTTGTTGCAGCATAGTCAGGACATAATGAGATCCTTGAAGGATAATTTGCAGATTGCACAAAATCAGCAGAAGTTGTATGCTGATCAGAAGCGTGTAGAGCGTTTTTTTGAGGTTGGGGATATGGTCTATCTCCGCTTACAACCTTACAGACAGTCAACTCTCAAGAAGAGTGGAGCTGAGAAGCTCAAACCTCGCTTCTATGGGCCGTTTAGGGTCATCAGAAAGGTTGGGGCTGTTGCTTATGAGTTGGAGCTACCTTCAGATAGCAGAGTGCATAACGTCTTCCACGTGTCTCGCCTCAAGAAGGCTCTTGGACACAATGTGGTTGCTTCTTCACAGTTGCCACCATTGGACGAAGAAGGACAGTTGGTTCTGGTTCCCGAGTCGATACTTGACTTCAGAGAACGTTCCTTGAGGAATAGAACTATCAGAGAATGTTTGGTAAAGTGGAAGAATCTGCCTATGGAGGATGCAACTTAGGAAAGTGATGAAATATTGCAGCAGCCTAGTTTGCGATTTAGCGAGGGGACAAAGCAAATCTTGAGGAAGAAGCGGGCTATGTCCCCTTTTCAAGCTGACATTTTACATTGACGTTAGCCTTTCCTTGGGAACCGGAGGCTAATCCGAGGAAGTTAAGAATAGGGTTTCCTAATTTGAGGGAGATCATTGTTAGGAGATAGCTGATTTAATAAGCGAGATTCCTTAAGGTTTTGAGAGAGGGCTTAGCGGTGGTATGTTAATCTCGACGTGAGCACTTTTGGAATTTACTATTTTTAGTAAATTCTATTTTTCTTGACTTTCCGGGCTGAGTTACACTTTTGATTTCCACGATGGAGTGGAGTTGTTTTGCCAGTTTTGACCGGGGCCTTTCGCGAAGGAAAGTTAAGTCATTTAATTAAAGAATCAACGTTTAATTATTATAATTAAAGCGATTGACGCAGCTAGACTTAATAACTTAATGTTGTGTTTAAAAGGTGGGTCCTTGAGGGTGGCGCCCTCATTGAGAAATGATTTAATATTTACCTAAGTCAAAACAAAGGAGTAAGGGGCGCATATTTCAAAAGATGATATTTAATTAAAATATCAATTCTTAATGCCTTAAAGAGAAAGTACGCCTTCTTGAGGAGATGAAGGTTTTGACCTAAAAACAGATTCTAGGGTTTCGTGAAGTCAAGCAGAAATTATAAAAAGGGAGTCTTGTGCATCATTTGGGTTATCTTGGAAAAATACACCGTTATGCTGCCGGATTGAATCTGGATCACTTCGAGGAATGAAGACCTCCTAGTATTGGGCATCTCTTCTCGTTTGTAAGACAACGACTAGTGATGATTGTTAGTCTAGTTGTGAGTACTTTGGATTTCGTGCATTGTAATCAGCATTCATATGTTTAGGATCAGATTTGGCATGTTAGAGATTTCTGTTTTCTGTATTTTGCTTTAGCAGAGTTGTGTTTACATTCATAAATCAAAAAAGACAAAACATATCATTGTGGGTATTGGCTATTTCCTTTCCTTTGGTCTAGGCGCCATTGTATGTCAATTTGTGGAATTTTCATTGTAGAATTTGATTTTATAAAGCAAATCGCCTCTCAGCTGTGGCCGTACTTTTTCAGCATCTTGGGATTCGTGTATTTAAAATCAGTGGCATTTCAAGTCTGTTTTAGGTTCTGTTCTTGAGCGCCCCTATCTCACTTGAGTCTTGCAATTGATATGTATCATTTTGGAGGAGTATATAGAAAGATTTGAGCATTTCATGGTTCCCTAGGTTGCTGGTAATGCGTTGGAAAGTGCAGGACTGTCACAGCAGATTGGATAAATCTGCATTTCGTATATTGATTGGTGTGGATAGTTCTTACAAGCAACGTGAAGACTTCAAGGAAGATTACCTGAGCTGGAAGAATAAGGTTGGATCTTTAATCTGCTGTTTCTGTGATCTTTACCTTATGCAATAAGTTCTGAATCTCGTGTAATTCTCTCATAAGCAGATTTTTATTGATAGCAAGATCTCATTTATTAAATTGTAAGTTGGCAGTAGTACTGACCGCATTATAGATCTTTGCTTTATAAGATTGTAATAGTCTTTTACTTCCAGCAGTTGTTTGTTTAATTGATCTCCGCCCTATGGTAGCTACTATCCCATTCTGGGTTAGAAAGCACATTCTGGGTGTTGAGAGTCTTTCCAGTTTCAGTAGTTTCTTTCAAGCATTTCTTTGTATTCACTCCGTCATATGGTCGCCCCTCACTCCGCATCGGATTGGGTAGCACATACTTGACGTTGAGTTCCTTTCTGTAACTAGTGTAGAAGATCCTCTGACCAATGCTCACCATCCTCGGTGCCATTCTGGTTAGAGTTGTTTTCGCGCACGTTTAGGTTTATCCATCTAACCTTAACGGGTGCACTGTTTGTAATGTTGTAATCTGATAATTTGTGAAAAATCAAAAAAAATTGGCTCGGTATATTTTAATGAAGGTCTATGTGGTTTTGAAGGTCTTGACCCTACGAGGGGTGTTGCCCCTTGACGCCGTTGGGGGCGCTGCCCCTAAACCTTGACAAGGGGTGTTGCCCCCAGACCCTCGCAAGGGGCACTGCCCCTCAACCTCATTGGGGGCATTGCCCCCAGACCCCCGCGAGGGGCACTGCCCCTCGACCCCGTTGGGGGCATTGCCCCTAGACCCCCACGAGGGGCACTACCCCTCAATCCCGTTGGGGTGTTGCCCCCAAACCCCCATCAAACTATAAATATAAACAAGTAATAGGCCAATGATGAATCATGATAATAAAACCTACTAAATACATATCTCTTGTTGCAAATCTCCACATCTTCATAGTCAAAGCCACAAACAAGGATTATCTTGTTTCATACATTGGACAACTCGTTTAGTATACAAGGATGGCCATAGGAAAAGTTGGCATGCTACAGTCATTGTACTGTTGAATACAAGTTATAGTTGGCAAGAAACGCCATTTTCATGATGCAAAAATGTATCAATCGTGCCCTACATAGACAACTCATAGAACAATCCCATCTATTAGTATCTTAGCTAAGATCAAACTAGAACATAACCATTTATCTTGTTACTTAACCGTTCCTCTTTGTTAATGAGCTTGACAACAAAACATGCAGTCTTGAAGGCTTCAAGAAAAATTTAATAATAAATTCCTCACTTGAATATACACACCAATCATTGAGACACAAACAAATATCATGGCTACATCATCATCCATGAACTATCTTAGACGTTAGCGCATTATTTGTAGTGATGTTGGGATGAGTGATGCAAGCTCCTTTGAGCCATAGACTACTATTTTTAGCTTTGATATTTGTTTTGATGCCATGGATTTCATATTCTGTGAGTTTTGCATACATTTGACAATATTTATATATCTAAATGTGTTATGTCCTTCAGCTAAAATGTGCATTTATACTTATTTGATTGATGTATACTTGTATATGTGATCAAAGTAGCTTATATTTGATGAGGTTATTGTGTCTTTAAGGTTTATTTATTAAAGGGTGCATGAAACAAATTTTAAATCCTTAAAAATCTCCGAATTTCTTGGGTTTTTCAATTTGCTGAGTCTGCACTGAGTCTAGGCGACAAGTCTAAGTTCAAGTAAAAAATCAGTTTGCTGAGTCCGAGTCAAAAATCAGCTTACTGAGTCCGAGGCAAGTCCGAGTCTTGTAACACTGATTTTATCATTTTGAATGTTTGAAATTTCTTATATTTTTTAATTTCCCAATTTTTTTAATAGTCATCCCCTAAATAGCCTCCCAAAAAAATCATCTCAAGAATGCTTACACCATCCCTTGCCATTCCCATCTAGAAACTTGGTGTAACATAGATTTAAAATTATCAATGAAACTCAACATGCCTTATGTTATTTGATAGTGCGTTGTCAACCCTGAAGAGGCCTCTACTTAGGTTATGAATTCATGGAGCTGCTAAGGGTGGGAATTCATCAAGTGAGGAAAGGGCAGCTAGACGTACCCTTGGGTGGCCATGCTAGGTCACAAATATATGAGGGTGGTTATTGATGAAGTCCCCACAAAATCCCATGCCCATGTCCCAAGCTATTGCAGCTACCTAGGGCTCATCCTTGATCACTTCCTCCATTCGCAAATATGCTAAATATGAGAATCTTTTATCGTTGTCTAGGATCAAGCTTAGCCTCCATGTCCATATTGAGCCCTCAATCATATACATAAAAAGATCAATTAAATGAAGGGGTTAAGTGAATTAAATATAATCTATATTTAAAGATATATACAAAATGAAGATTTAAACATAATACAACTGGTTACTTTGATAATATATAATCTTGATCGATATATTTTGTACTATATATTTATAATGAAGGTATTAAAAATTTGAAAATTTTCTTCCTCACTTTCTTCTTCTCCAACAATGGCTTCTGCTTCTCACCTCCTCAAACTTCAAGCCAGACCTAGAAGAATGTGGCGAAGGATATGGGGATGATTGCCATGGCAAGAAGCATCTGTTTGGAACAAATATTTCAAGCTTCTACTTTGGTTATCACACAGCCTCACCTCAAGATTCTAGGACATTATCCTCCCACTCATGTGAGGATGATGTGAATGTTTCTTATACTCCTACTAAGTACCTGATTTCTTCCATTCACAATGTTTCATGCCCTAATCATGGCTACAAGCAATCTTTGGGGAAAAGCATTGGGGATTCTTGTGGTATCTCGAATCATTTCACCCACAACTCCTATAGGGAGGTTTTTCAACCATGAATGGTGATTGCTTGATTGGTGAAATTCTATATTGCAGTTCGTGGTCAGTGGAGGTGACTAGGGGATCCTTTGATATTGGTCAAATCTCCCTTGTTGATTGTTTCTCTAAAGGGTTAGAGTATTACTCTGTCTGACTTGCTTTGTGGCATGTGCCCATTTGTTTGTGCCAAGAAACTTGTTGTCATTCCAGAAATTATCATGGATTTAGAGGTGGTGCAGCGTGAAGGATATTGTTGAGCATACACTTATTCACAAATTTCCCAAGTTCTGGTCTATATTTATTTTAAATTATATTGTACAGCTATTCAGAACCCATGGAAAGGAAATCGCTGTACTAGCAAAACTCAAACCCCTATCTCATATCCAACTCGGAACTCCATACCCAAACTGGCGACTTAGTATAAATGTAAATATATTTCAGATTTTTGTATGGATGTATTTATGCTGCATTACACCCCTGTGCTGAATATAGTAGCTTAGGTTTTACATGACCATTCCATGCAATTTATTTTGTCATTTTACTCAACCTGTAACCAATGCAGTTGCTTGAAGTATCCAGCATGTTATGTGATTCATGCTTGTACATTTCATCCATGTCCTAAATAATTGTTCTGTTTTATCTTTCTGGATGTTCAATCTCAGTGAGTCATTGTTTGGAAATGCAGGTATGAGTTCAAAAGGAATCATGAAGACTGGGTGAATTCAGTAAAGCCTGATTTTGGACCTGGCATATCTGATCGTGTACGTGCAGCTCTAGAGACAAATACAGATGATGAAAATATTGGCAATTCCATGAGGGTTAGGGAAGAAGCGCATGAAGCTATAAATTCTCTTTTAAAGGTATTTTATCTTTCATAGCTACAAAATGTGATCAATCATCTACAATAGTATAATCCATCAGAGTGTGCTTTTATGTTTATGGAAGTTAATTGAGTCATTCAAGTATGTGAATTTTATTTCTGCTCTTTTGAAATTTAAATATCTGGGGAGCATGATTCATCCTTTATGACCAGAGTTTAGTTTTGGAAACTTGTACTGGATTGACATAGTACCTCACTACTTTTTAGAATGTAATGTACTTTCTGAAAAACTGCATTGACAAATTAGAGTTTGTAGCATGCACTTGGCAAGAACAATAAGTATCGGAAATACTATTAAGATGTATCTGTTTCTATCCTGGCTGTTTATTAGGCACATAACTGCTGCATTGCGGATAAGTTGCAATGCTTTATCTACTAGATAAATGTGGGCCTCTGCTCATTGATAGTGACTGGAAATAGTGACCATACCTTCAGCTCTACTGATTTCAATCAACCTTCTCATGACCTATTTATGCATATCTATATGCACTTTTTGACAGCATGACTTTCAAGTCAGAAATCCCTTGCATGTAATTTTTGCGACTTTTACTTCTTGTTCATGTGTTTTCTGACAGTAGATTGCAGGTATTCCCCTTTACCAGTTATGAGATGGATGAATTACCAACTTAAATTCTACAATTCACCAAACTAATTATCTTTGCGAGAGATGGATTTGGATGTTTCAAGGCATATCCTGATAGCATAGTTCTATGTTTGATTGCTGGAACATTTTCAAATTGATTTGCGTCTAGTTCCAACTTTATAATCTAAAAAAGTTCTTATCTCTGCTATTGTGTATCATGTTCACAGGATGATGGAATACTAGTTATACCTACAACCCCAGGTCCTCCTCCTAAGCTCAAAATGAAGGATAACCCGTTGGAGGACTTCCGGATGAGAGCTTTCACTCTGTTAAGTATTGCTGGCATGTCTGGATGCTGTCAGGTATGATGAAAATGTTAAAATTTAAATAGATTCCGGCTGTTGGTACATTTCTTTTTGCAAGTCTTCAGCTTATTTTAGTAAATAATATTCTAGGAGACAGCTGGGCTTCTTGATTTAAGAGGTGAATTGAAAATTTTATTGGATTGATCATTAAACAGTCATTCTTTCATTTTCTTAATGCAATAAGCACAGCTATTGTTGGTTCAGAGTTTCTATTCCGGCAATGAGACATTGCTTGTTACATTTCTTTGAAAACATTTGTTGCTAAATTGTGTTTATATATATGTAAATGGACAGGTGAGCATACCTGTAGGAAAGCATGATAAGTGTCCTTTCGCTGTGTCATTCATAGCAATGCACGGGGGAGATAGTTTCCTTCTTGATACTGTAAGGGCTGCATATTCTACTCTTCAGGAACAAGTAGAGATAGGTTGAAGTACAAAACCAGCGACTTCAACGAATGGCAAAATACAAACCACAGAGATTGCTAAAGAAAAAGTATAACCACTAGAGTTCCATTTCATGATAGGAAAGGTGATTCCAAGACTGAATAGTTATATAAATTCTGCTGCATATTCTACTCTTCAGGAACAAGTAGAGATAGGTTGAAGTACACAACCAGCAATTTCAATGAATGGCAAAATATAAACCACAGAGATTGCTAAAGAAAAAGTATAACTGCTAGAGTTCCGTTCATGATTGGAAAGATGATTTCAAGGCTGAATAGTTATATAAAATCTAGCAGGTATTTTCAGAATAAAATAAACGGTAAGTAATTATAGTTCCTCAAGAATGTTTGTGTTTATGTTATGTAATTACAACATACTTTTAACTTAAAATTATCATAAAGTAATTCTTGCTCTTGTTTCACGTTTTCCATCGCTTCTCTTACTTTCTTTGATGTAGACATAACCATTGTCTTTAGTGTCTGTAACATAGTAATTTCTGCACATTGTTTGACTCGAACAATTTCAGTTTGCAAGAAAATTGTTCAGTTCAATCATTTCTTCCAGTTTCATCTGGGAATGAAACTTTGCTGGAGGTCTTTGATCTTTGGTTCATTTCTGATCTTTTGTGGCTCAATGTGAATTCTTTCTGGTATTTACTCAAGTTTTCTTTTTAGTTTATGCAATAGCTTATGATCAAAGTGAATTTTTTCAAATTAGTTGATTGAGATCATCTATTGTTTGTGAATAATGCATAGAAAATAGTTCTTTTCATTTTGTCTTTCACAAGCAGATTTTGTAGAGTTTTGCAACTTCTTGTGCTGTTTGACGTGTGGAGAAAGTCCCTTGTTCCATGGGGACACACCCCACCAAAGAAAAATCACATGTTTCTAGGATGGGAACATTTTGGAGACATAAGGACTTGGGGGAAACATCCCCCCACTGTTCCACCACCACCACCATGTACCTAAGGACATTTCCAAGACATCCCCTAGTTTGGGGATGCCTTTGAGACTCTAAGACGTCCCCGAGACACTCATGGAACTCCCAAGTATCTTCTGGCCGCACCCAAGACTCCCAAGTCTCCCCCATAACAAATCATTGAAAAAGTCATTTTTTCTAAAAAATAAATTTTTTATTTAGATCTTCGTGTCACAAACCCTAACCCTAATGGTCAATGGGCCCGACCGAAACTCTAAGTAGTCACAAAAACTTATAAATAGGTATCTAAGCCTCATTCCAAATTACTTTTAAGTTTCAACAAGGTTCAAAGTTGCAACATCAAGCTATAAGCCAACAAGAGTGAGAAATATTGCAAATGAATGTTTACTTGATAATGCTAATTGAAGGATTGACAGAGAGTAAACATAAATACATAACAATGATAAAACATAGCAATTAATCAAAACAATGCATAGGCAATAATTACATAATACAAAATGTATGTGGTCCCCAACTACAAGTGCAGACATACAATATATAGCAAGTCGATGACGGTTGAGAACACCAACCATCGACAACTACCAAGTAACAACCAACCAACGGCTGGGGACTAATTACACATTAACGCATTTATTTATTTATATATTTATAAATAGTATCATATATTTATGTACAAAATAGTATCATTGTTTCTATTCAAAATCTCACAATTTTAGGCGGGCTGTAACCCATGCACCAAACTAATACAAACAAATGACTAATCATAGATATGCAGACTAACAACATAGATATTTATGTATTCACACACATATATCTTGATACTTATTTTACCCGAATGTCACAACAGTGATTACATTCAATGGTTATAGGACATACCTGATCTGCATAATTCAGAATGCATTCTATATGTTTATAGAGTATACCTTTGCTTTGGTAAGTTCGCATATATTATCTTCACAGGATGGCAGGAAAGTTGCTTATAAATTATGAATATTGATATACAATTAATAATGATATTGGATCAAAAGCTCATACATCCTTATCGGATAACTGAGATTATTATTAATAAAGATGAAATTATATTATATACACATAAATAAAATATGCATTACATTTATTATATAAAATATATATATATCTTATATTTGACATTTGAATGTATACATTGTATATTACATATTACATTAATATATATATATATATATATATAGATATAAAAATAAATAATAATATTAATATATATTACTACATATAGTACAAATATCAGTTAGCCTTTATAATATGATATAAACAAATAACAAACATAAAAGTAAAATAAATAAACAAATATAAGATACAGAATCAGCAATGGCCAACATAAAGTAAACACGAATAAATAATATGGCAACGATTCATTAAAGAATCATTGCTGTTTGAAAATACAGCGATCCAATAAAGAATCGCATCCCTTCAAAAAAGGCACGAACCTTATGAAGAGGGTATAAGAGGAGGTTAGGAATGAAAGGAAGGGTAGGCGGAAAAAAAGAGACGGAAATGTATATATATATTTTGAAGAAGGAGAATATAAAAAGAATAACCTGAAGTTAAGGAATGGAAAGAGGGAGGATAGGAATCAAACTATTAACAAAAGGTAATATGTTCAAATATTAGATCGAATGAAAGAAGGGAAGAACAAAGTAAAGAATCTAGGAATGTATTTTGGGAAAAGGAATCAGCCTAATAAAAGATTCTGGAAAATCTGATCACAAGGAATAAGCAGCAGCAGGGTAAGTTGATTATATTTATTTTATGTTGTTGTGTGTTTAATATTTATATTTGTTATTTCTGGGTAGTCTCTAATTATTAGGGTCTGAAATTATATATGTATTCTATGATCTAAATTAATAAATTCTATAGTATGCTTTATTATGGTTATTATCTGCAAATATAAATGTATACATATTTTGCTATTTATATTTGGTATTCTTTTAATAAGCTTCATCATGACTATTTAATGCAATTGTATATTTTGCTAGTGTATATATATATTAAATAAATAATATATTTATAGATGATGTGCGGGCTCATGCGAAGATGAGTATTTTAAGTATAAAGATAATTAATAATATATAGATATGCACTTTATAGGTGGTTATGCAATTATTGAGCCTTATAAGTAATAATGACTCTATGATGTAAATGATATAATGGAACTCCATCTATGCGATCTTTGAAGATGTTTAATGTCTAATATACTTATGAAATATATTTTAGTAGAATCATTCATAGGAGTGATAAGGATGAAATGAATAATCCTTTGACAAGAATGAAATATTTATATCATCAATGTTCTTATTGGATGTTATAACTGAATTTATCGATCTCTAATGTTTCTAATGTCTTCTTGAGAAACACTTTGAATGCAAGTTTCGGGTTCAAGTGCTTCCACCAAAAAGGGGTCATTACATATCCCCTAGCAAAGTAGCTAGTGGTGTTGATATTATGACTGGAGGCACTGGCAGTGTAGTTGGCAGTTCCAACAATGTGTTGGTGGTCCTAGTGGTGCCACTAGTAGTCCTAGTAGTGTGCCTGGGAATCCTGGCTTGTGCCATTGGGGATCTGGCAATGCACCTAGCAGTCCTAATAGTGTGCTTGGGAGTCCTGGCAGTGTGCCTGACAATCCTCGTGGTGTGCCTGGATTGTTCTAAGAGTTGTTGGAAATGCTCTCAGCTAATACGCTTTGTCATCCTAACTATTTGCTACCTAGATTGTCTCACATGTCTTACAATGCCTTATAGGGTCCTTCGACTCGTTTCCAGTGAACTTTGGAAGTTTTTGTTGCTCTACATTTGGACTTGTCAGGGGAGTCACCATCTTGCCTCCTTGTTGCACTCTCTATGACAATAACTTGGTTGGAGAGTTTTGATTCGTACGTTTTGGTGCTTTCCTTGCACTCTTGAACACACCACAATCCTTAACTCATTCCTCTTTAATGTTCTTTGGCGTTCATCACCCTCGAGTTGCCTTCGGGGTCCTTTCAATGCTCCCTTCGTCCTAGTGTTATCGACTCTAATCTTCTAATGTTTGATTCTTCCGATAGTGTTAAGTATTCAATTTGGCTTATGGTCTCTGTCAGACCATTGATAGGTTCTCCCTCTCATTCCCCTTTGGTCGACTTTAATGGTATGCAGGGTTTTCCAACAAGGTTGGCAATTCCTTCCTCACCTTCCCTTTTGCTTGATGGTGAACCTTCTTCATCCAATGATGGTGGTCCAAATGGTTCGTCAATGGGATGGCGAGGTTGGTGGGTTCTCCTTCGCTTTCCTCTTCATCCGACGTTGATGGTACGAACGACTCTCTGGCTTGGTCGACGAGGTCGGTGTATGCTTTGTTGGGGAGTGGTAGGTATCATGTTATTTCTTCCCACTCTCCCTTTGTGCGTTCTCTTGTCGTCAAAGTTCTCTTTCTCTCCTAACTACAACTTTTGCTTATGCTTTAGCATTTTCTCTTGGGTGGACTTGGGCTTTCCCTTAGAAACCCTTCGCCTTCTACTTCACCCCTTAGTCGTCTCCTTCGTTCTTTTTGTTTGATGATCCTTAAAGATCATCCGATCTCTTGATCTTGACCAGGTTGTGGTCTCTTCCTAGCTTTACTAAGGTCTAAGGGCATGAATCTCTCAAATCTGACCCGATTCTTTAAGGCAACGACACCAACTGTTTACTTAGTAATGCTAATTGAACAATTAATAGAGAGTAAACATAAATACATAACAACAATAATAAAACATATCAATTACTCACAACAATGCATAAAATATATTTCATGTCTTCTTTCATTCATTGGATAGGCAATAATTACAGATTACAAAATGTATGTGGTCCTCGACTACAAGTGCAAACATACAATATATAGCAAGCTGATGTTGGCTAAGAATGCCAACCATCAACAACTACCAAGTAACGACCAACCAATGGTCAGGGACTAATTACACATTAACACATTTATTTATTTATTTCTTGTTGACTACAGTGAAGGCATTAGTAAGAGATAGAGTAAAACCAAGTGTGAAGTCTTCATCAACCAACCATTAGATCAACACATTCTTTAAGCCTCAAGGTAAGCTTTGGCCCTTCATGAGATTTTTTTTGAACTTTTGTTTGTTTTCAATTTAGTAATTTTAGTTGACTAATTTAATAATTAATTTAGGCCTAGGGTTTACATTGTTACAAAATGGTCAAGTTTTAAAGTTTTTAATTTTATAACAACAATATTTAAGTGTTCAAATTTAATAATTAAATTTTTTATAATTTTTTATTTTTTATTTGCAAATTTGCATAAATATTTGATTAAAACTTAAATTTACAAGTCAAATTAGGATTTTTTAATTTTGTGTATCTTCTATTTCTATGCTTCATGTGACTTGAAGGTAGAAAACAAAAGGATAATTCTTGTTTGATGAAGGTTGCAAAATGACGATCCATATTTTTTGTGTATTTTTTGCTTCTACACTTCGTGCAACTCGAAGTAAGAAAAACAAAAAGAAAATCCTAGTGTATTTAGCTTGTCCATAATTTATTATTTAATGACATTATGACATGTATGGTAACCATAAATTTTGTTTCTTGTAATGTTACTATGACTTCTACTTCTCACAACATGAATGATGAAGATGATTGTTGGTGTTTCAATTCACATCTCTGGAGTGCGGATTAGAAACGAACAACTATGCACAGTTAGATTGCTCTTCAAATTAGGAGGGGAAGCTCCCTCTTTGCTGATTATGCTTAAAAATAAATGCTAAACTATTGCCAATCTTTTTATTTCTCAGCTATGAGCACAAGGTTATAAAACTCTTTGCGTCGTAGTTGAGGTTTTCTCTTTTCTAGAACTTCAACTACAACTAGGCCTAAACTAAAGATGCTTCTGACAACTCAAGTAAACTCAGAGCCTGGGAATCAGAAGTAAACAAGGAATGATTTGATTAACACAAAAGCTTAAATAAATTCGCTTCTAGAACACACCCAAAGACTCATTGTACTTATAAGATGTAAGTTGAAATAGAGATTATGCAAGCAAAACACATAAGATAAAATAATGAAAGAGATTGAGACAATATATCAGAGAAAAATAGGCATGAAATTTCCTTCCTCAAATTCTAATAGTAAATACATTTCTAGGACAATAGTTTGTAGCAAAGGTAGGCTTACAATATGCAATCAAACCATATTACACTTGACACAAAGTGAACAGACACTGGACAACAAAGTTGCAGGCAGAGTAGGCTCAGTAATTTGTTATCACAACAACGGTTAAAAAGAAATGGGCAAGGCTGCCCTTATTTATACACAAACAAGGAGTAGGGAACCCTAAAATCTCCTTGTTTTTAAAAACTAGACTTGCCAACATGCAAGCATTATTTCTAAGATTAAACAAAAGATAACTAACAACTAACCAACTCTTAACATTAATTAAGTGAAAAAGCGCCAACTATACATTTGATATTTCTAAAGAATAGACATGCATGAAAGAGAACAAATTAAATTTGGAAAAGACATCGAGTTAACTGCTGCTATTAGTTCTATCCTTAGGAAACATTGCATGCTTCAGTTGGTGGCTTACTCATTGATAACTTGGGAAATCATATCCTCCATAAAGCTATTAACTACCTCTTCATCAGGAACACTGATACTATCCAGAACAATATACTGTTTTTCCAGCATCTCTTCACCATCTACAATCAAACTTAGAAATTATTTTCTCTCTTTAGTTGTTTTATCAAATTTTGTTGACATTGCGGCAACATGATTCATCTTGTAGGCAATAGGATCACCATTAAAACTGCCACAAACAAGGTTCTGAAACTCTGTTTGCACATCACCAAGATCAAAGTAAATGTCATCTTCATGACGATATCAATAAGGGATCTGCAAAACAAATGTGCTTATGAACTTGAGAGTATTAACAACCTTCTACCTATATTCAACCAATTCTATAGATATTCTTGTTGTTACAAAGATTGCACCTGGATGCTAAGTTTGAATGCTCAACAATCTCATGAAACATGGAAACACCTTTGAGCATGTGCGTATGCTCATAGCGAAGATGAATCTCTAGGTTATGGGCTGGATCCCCTTTTGATTCCTAGAAACTAATGAATTGTTGGGAAAAGAGAAGAAGGATTACTCTAAAAATGAAAATTAATTTATGGGAAGGTGATGCACCTAAATATAAACAATGAGCATCTCAATTCACAACTATTTCTCATAAAAATATGTTTTCACAACTCAAATTGGACAGTCTAATCACATAAGTGTTTCACAAAAAGACTTGATAATCTGTCCTTTATGAAGGAAAATAATGTTTTCACAACCTGAAGGAAAAGATGAATCACTAGTGCTACCTATTGATTAAAATTGCTTTTGTGTACATGCATCCATGAATGAGACAAAAATTTAAAGGTTTTGAGATTAAAACTCATTAAATTTGCATCCAAATCATTCAAAAAGACAAAAAATCTGAAAGTGAGAAGGCTAACACTTGATTGTAATAAGAAATGGAAGGAAACTCTGCAAGTAACAATGTAAAATAACATGTAAAATGCTGTTGTATATTAATAACTGTGAAAAAAAGAGTTACAAAACTAATCTCTCTTTGCAGAATGCAAAGGAAAAGAAGCAAGAACTAAGGAAAAAGATAACATTTTCCAATATATACAATAGATGGCTCCAAAGGGTAAGGTTCAGTGAACTGAAGTCAACTTAGCATCAAAATATCTCCCCATGAGCAAAAGAGAAAATCCCTCAAAAGGGGGCCTAAAACTGATGTAAGATGAGCTAAAATAGCTCCAAACTTTGCCTCCTGATCGGTTTGATAAGAAAACAATAAAAGCATTGATTATTTAACTGAATATAACTCCTTATTTTTTGCATGTTTAGAGGGTCTCCATTGGTTTATTTTAGCATGAATTAAGGCAATTAATTGATAATTAACCTTAATTGATGTTAGGATAAACTAGTGCATGTCTTGTAGGCATGTAGAAATGATGAGTTAGTTCAGTTAACTCTACTGAATAGGTGCTTATATCGGAAAAAAAGATTTCAATCCTTGCAAGAAGTGACTCAAGTCATGCAAGAAGTTTGAAATTACAATCTCAAGTGAACAACATGTAATATTTTCCCTTATACATTAATATAAGGCATATTTTCTAAAAATAAATGGAAAATATCTCCTAACTTGGTTGGCCAAGTTAGGGTAAAATGAATGAACCAAAGAATAGAAGCCAACCCTAACTTGGCCTCATTTTGACTTCACTTCTTTTTGCTCGAGCTTGAGATTGAAGTTGCTCTTCATTGTGGCCACCATCATGCTAGGGTTTACTTCTTCACTGTGAGTCTTCTTGTCGTTCTCCAAGCTTCTAACTGCTTCAAGTCACTAGAAATGTCGCTTCATAATAGGTAGGCCTCTTCTGATATGAAAAACCTTGAAATTTCTGTTGATTTCCTTAAGGCTGTGGATGAAAGTTGAAAGAACTTTAGTGTTTCTTGTCTCTCTGCTATTTTTCACAGGAAATGTTCTTCTTGCTTTGAATGTGGTAAAAGGAGAAAATATTTTTATATTGCATTCGACCCTCTGCAAATTTCATGATTCTATTTTATCTTATTTTGCTTGACACTTTGATTGCAAGAAAACTATGAGGAAATCCTTTGTAGGCTGTGGCTATATCTTAAAAAATTGATTTCCTTCTCCTTACTGTAAACTCTTCAGATTTATCCATTTTGGGTTTGTATTTCAGTATTTTGGGTTACTTTTTCCATTCTTGCCGACCACGGCTTGAATCTCCATTTGCATGCTCGAGAGTTTTAGAAACCCTAGGCCGTGGCTCCTCCATTGTTCTATTTCTTTGTGAACACAGTGCTGCACTTTGTAAATAGACAAGTATGGTTTCCATTTGTGCTTTCTGTAAGATATTTCTCCATTTATGCAACAACTTAAACCACCTATTTTGCTCTTTTCCTCCATGAGAGGCCGTGGTTTCATTTGCTTGATGCTTTATCATCACTGGAAGCTTCATTATGTTGAATATGCAAACATTTACTTTGTCCTTCTTGAAAGTGATTATTGTTTTCCACTTATGTTTTGAGAAGGATAGAGAACTTGCAGGTTTGCAATGGCAGAACATAAAGCACTAACATCCTGTTTAATGATTAATGTAAATTCTTAAATCTCTATTGCTAGATCATCAAACATTAGTGCTACTTGGCCAACCCATGCTACTCTAAGACTATCATTTCTTCTAAGCTGCTTATTTGATTGACCACATTTCATCCTTATGACCATTTCTCCCTTGTTGAAATATCCATTAAACTCAAATAGATTATTAAATACTTGCACTTCATATTGGAAAAAAACTTGAGAACATAGCAACCAATAGTGGGTTATCTCAGCCACAAGTAACTTTACAAGAAAAATGGTTCCTTAGCAAACTTGTCCTTATATCAAGGATTTGACCATGCCATTCTTGAAGACTCTCCTTTACAACTTTGTCATGATAGTTAGTTACTGCCTTTCAGTGCATAAGAAAAATCTTGCCTGACTACCTCTTTGATGACTGTCATAGACTTATACTGCTCTATCATTGAAATAGTGTATTTGTTGTCTTTTGATTGTTTTCATGACATTTATTATGACCGCTCTCTGTTTTTTAAGCAATGGTTACTGCCCTTTAGCTATTTGAAGCTATTTGGTTCTAGCATAGTCCCTTCATCATGCTAAGGTCATGTCCTCCTACATGCTATTGTCAATGTCCTTGCATTAGGATTGTCCTAGCTACTTTCATTCATTCATTAAATCTGCTGTCAACATCACTCCCCTCAGCTCATTTTGTGCATGTCTTTGTCATCAACCATGTAGATTACTGTCCGCTCTCAGGTATTGTATTGGACTGTCTTGTACATTTTCTTTGTTTGATTACTATATCTTTATTGGACCCCCTGGGTATGGTGATTGTTATGGCAAAAAAATAGTTTTTCTTGCTCAAAGTTATCATTTTTGTGATTGGTACCTTGAAAACTTATTACCATTCTAATCTCTTCATTTTGACTGTGTACACCATACTTGACTGTGATGACTAATTCTCAAAGAAATTGTCCTTCCTTGCAATGCTCTTGATTTGATACCTCTTAAAGAGGACTGTTCTTCATGCATTAATGACTGTCCTAAGCTTTGGTGAAAAGACTTAATGCATTTTTTGTTCAATGGTTGTTTCAACTGATGGTGCAATAGCCATAAGTGGTTTCCCTTTGGAATGGAGTTTGAATTCATATTGCATTTTGTCCTTAATAATGATTGACTGTAGATGGTAACCTATCCTTGTATCATATGCTATCCTACCACTGTATATAGACTGCCTTTACTATAAATAGTGACTCATAAATCTATTGTATATGCTTGAAAAGACAAGGCATTATTTTAACACTAGACAATTACCAGAGTAGGGGAAAATGCTTATCTGATATAAAATTGCTTATTATCTTGAATCCTCACTGTTGCATTGCTCTTAAAGCTTTGATGGACTTTTTTTTCGCTCTGGTAACTGTCTAGTATCAGGATTTGCATTGCTTTGTTGGAACTCTTGTAGATAATGACTATAAATTGAATACATGTGCATTCATGACAGTAGCCTTTAGCATGCTGGGCTCAACCCTTGTGGGAGCCACATTTCCTCCACATGTTGTGATGTCAAACAAGATGAATCATGAGATGATAAACCTGTACCTGCACAGTGAACAAACAAATTAGATAAAACAATGATGCTCAATGCTCTTCTTGATGATTTTGACTTTTAGGTTCTCTTAATACATGTGATAATTAATAACTGATTTAATGCATCCTGAATGAAAGTTATATTTTTGTTGGTAGGACATGGTCATAGTTAATATCCGAAGCTCTAACCAAAACCTTTCGTCATAATGTAGGTACATCTAAAGATCAGGTGCAAGTAGGAGCTGAAGACAAAGAAGATCAACACCAAATTCTGCCATAGGCAATGATGGATATATTATTTTTCCATGTGTTAGATTTTTCCCTCCTCAAACTCATAAAACCATTGTAACTCAGCTGTTAGGAACTATACATCAGCAGAACAAAACAAAAACAAACTATCATGGCATTGTTTAAGATAGGGCCAACAAACAGTGCATTTGCACTTATTGAAAAACAAAACAAAACTGAAATGAAATGCGTTTAGAGCACTTATTAACTAAAAACCACTATTTAACTATGTACAACAACAACCTTTGATCTTTAATAGCACTGTTTGAGGTGAATCCTGTTGACAGGGATTGGAAACACCTTTCCATCCAACTTTGTGAGCTGAAATGCGTTATGCTATTTGCATTCTGTGATAATGTATGGGCCATCCCACATGGCATCAAATTTGGTGTGTTTACCAGGTTTTCTCTTAAGTTCATTCCATTTAAATACCAGATCTCCTTCTTTGAAAGTTCCTGGGATTGTTTTTATATCAAATGTCTTTTTCATTTGAGCTTGGTGGATCTCCAAATTCCTTAATGCTTCTTTTCTTATTTCTTCCAGCTCCATTAGCTGTGTAAGCCTAATTTCCACAGGTTCTTCATTGAGCAGTTCCAGTTCCTTGATCATGTTTAAGGTAGGCAATTCAACTGAGATAGGAATTTTGGTCTCTTTACCATATGTTAAAACATAAGGTGAATTACATGTAGCTCTCTTAGGTGTAATCCTATCATCCCAGAGGGCTAACTTCAGTTTATCATGCCAAGTCCTCTGATTGTCTTGGATTGTCTTCTTGATGATCTTGATTAAATTCTTGTTAGCGGACTGTGCCTGTCCATTACCCTAAGGGTAATAGTTTGAAGAAGTATTTAGATATATGTTGTTCTTAACTGACCAATCTAAAAAATTTAAACCTATGAATGTTAATGCATTATCAGATATGATAGAATCAGGAGTACCAAACCTGGAAACCGAATCTTGATAGAAATTCAAAACAAGTCTCATTTGCCTCCGTCAGTGTAACAACTTCAGTCCATTTTGTAAAGTAATTTGTAGTTGTTAGTATCCATTTATGCCCTACACTTGAATGTGGGTTAATGGGACCAATGAAATCAAGTCCCCACTTTCCAATAGAATGCTCCACTTGAATTGGATGTAGAGGCAGGTCTGCAAGTTTCTGCTTTCCTGCAAATATTAAACATTCATGGGAATCTTTAAATAAGTCAAGCCAATAATGCCTAGCTCTCATAATCTTAAAGAGTTGTGGTTCTTGGTGCAAATGGCCTCCAAAATTCCCATCATGAAATTCTTTCAAAAATTTTTCAATCTAATCTGGTCCAACACATCTGAGTAAAACACCATGAAAATCCCTTTTATATAAAATTCCATCAATTACAACATAAGGGATGGCTTGAAGCCTATAATACCTTCTCTTTGACTTGTCCAAACCTTCAGGACAATCACCAGTATGTAAGTAATGGATCATTTTTGGAATCTAGTTTGTGGAAGAAGTTGGAACAATAGCTTGTTCATTGTTATTCAACACTGTTGCAACTTGCTCATCAGTTGCTTTGATGTTTTCTTCATTACTTGCAAGCTGTTCACGTAAATATTTGCCTCTAACCAGCTTGGTGACCTTGATATCAATGTCATACTCCACTTTTGTAATCCAACCTGCTCTTTTATCATTGATGTCCTTGTTGAGCAAGAAATCTTTAACTATTGGATGAGCAACCAACAGTTGGATTTTATTGTTTGAAAGCATATTCCTAAATTTCTTGAGGCTTCTTACTACAACTAGCACATGTTTTTATACAAATGAGTATTTGATCTCATAATCATGAAGAACTTGGCTAAAGAAAGCCATAGGTTGTTCTAATCCTTCTTCATTTTGTTGACAAAGCATAGCTAAAATTATGTCAACACTCCCAAATGCATATAATATAAAATATTTATCAAAATCTGGGTTAATAAGTGTTGGGGCTGCTACAAGGGCCTCCTTGATTTCTTCAAAACTCATCTTAGCTTCTTTGGTCTAGCTAAAAGGAATGTTCTTTTTTAGCATAGCTGTAAGAGGCTGCAATAATGCTGTAATATTAGGTATGAACCTCCTAATGAAATTGATCCTACCTATAAAGCTTTGTAAGTCTTTCTTATGTGCAAACAGGGCTAAAGCTAGAATAGCAGCTATAATTTTTGGATCAATTGTGATACCATGTTTATAAACAATATGTCCAAGAAGCTTACCCTCATGGATTGAAAAAATGCTCCTCTTTGGGTTAAGTGAAACCCCGTATTCTTTGCATCTTTCAAAGATCTGCCTTAGATGATCAAAATGTTTGTTAGCTTTCTTTGAAAATACAGTAACATCATCTAAATAAACAAGGACAAACTTGTTAATAAGGCCTTGGAAATCCATTTCCATTGCTCTCTGAAAAGTTTCCCTTGCATTGGAAAAATCGAAAGGCATCTTTTGGTAAGCCATGGTTCCCCATTCGGTAGTAAAGGTTGTTTTAAATTGGTCTTCCCCTTTTACTAAAATTTGATTGTACCTTGAATAATCATCCAATAATGAGAACCTTTCTAAACCTAAAACAACTTGTAAAATCTGCTCCATTGAGGGCAGTGGATAATGGTCTTTAAGAGAGGCTCTATTTAAATCACGGAAATCAACACACAGCTTAATCTCACCATTCTTTTTTCTAATAGGTACCAAATTAGAAATCCAAGATGTATGTTTTATCAGAAAGATAAATGTGAATATTAAATTCCTTGAGCTCCCTCCAGGTGGTTTTTGTTTTCACTAAGTATCGTCCCATGCCTCATCTTTTTGAACTTCATCTGCTACTACCACGTGTCCGCCAAACACTCACCGCAGGGAAGCCTTCACTTTTCTATTGGCTTCTGCCATGCTTCCACGTGTTGTCACTGCGGGCACTTAAAGGCTGCTTCCCTTTGCCTTTCAATCGGGCCATGTCTCTGTGCTAGGTAGCTTTCATCCATGTACACTTTTTGGCGGACCCCACAATCGGCGCCAATTGTAAAGACTGCTCCACGTGTCTTCACTGCGCATTTTTTCAACGCAAGGAGGAATCAATGAACGAGCCCCGACCTGTTGCTACATGTCTCTTTCACAGGGACTTCATCGAAGGGAAGGTGAGAGGGAGCAGCGAGCCTTGTCAGATTGTCACGTATTCTAAACTGCCTTCGTGGGTGAATGAAACATGTTTGCACAAGAGTTTGCTGGGATCACTGCCATCATTCGAGAGGGGATGCATCTGTTCAAGAAGTGACTACATTCCATGGCCTGAATCTTTTATGTTGCAACGATCGAAGGAAATCATTGTTATAGGCATCATTGCTCATGATACAAAATCTTTTCTATTACTGGCCCGCTAGGCGGTGGGATTTTTATCTATATATACTGCTTCTTCCTTTCAAAAATGAGTTCGGAAAATACAAAAAAATTAGGGAAAAGACACCAAGACTTTTGTATTGCTTTAATATTATTGTATAAGACTCTCAGACTATGCCATTGTTCGACCTTTCTGTTTTCTTAAGCTATTTGATAAAACATTATACTGTGCCATTATTATTCTGAATTATTTATTTGCAGAACTTCTATGATTTCAATATAAGCTTGCCCATTTAGACCATGTCTTTTGACTCTTCTTTTCAATAAATATATATGAGAATTATTTTATGTCATTAGATAAATTATTCAGGTTTTTATCTTTAATTTCTGTTATTCTAGGACATAGCAGATTGTTGAACGAGCCCTTAAATTGCATCCAAAAGATAGATTTATCGTGCCTTACATCTAAGTCTTGGTGCATTTCCTTAGTTAGATTGTTATTTTTTATATCTCCTTCCTTTTCCCATTCCAAACCCTAATTACAGAAGAAGTCAACTTCTTTAAAAATCCGGAGGTCACTCAGTTTAGTGCAATTGGTCCCCCGATTAACCGAGTTTCCCATAAAGGCTATTATCTTGCCAATTTTTGGCATTAACAATAATGTTACCTTCAATCAGTTTGTTTAACTCTGTTTTCATGAGATGCTCCAGCTTGGGATTTAGAGGCCTTTGCTTCTGCCTCATTGGTTTTGCTTTGAGCTCCAACTCAATGGTGTGTTGAGCTAACTCAGGGTTAAAACCCTTTAAATCTCCATACTCCCAAGCAAAAATATCACTAAATTCTTGACAAAGAAGAATAAAAGCTTGTTGTTCTTCTTTGGTACATACCTTACCAAACTTGAGAAGCTTGTCTTTGAATATCTCAATGGGTTCATAGTGCTCCTATTTCATTGACATGCTGGCTTTATCCTTTCTAACTTGATCATCAATGTTAAAAATTGACTCTAAGGTTACCAAACATTTAGGCAACTTATTAGACTTCAATTGCAAGATATGATTGTCATATTGTTGCTCAAATTTTTGTTGGTTTCCAGCAACAAACTTTGCTTCCTCCATCATAAAATTAATAATCTGCTCATCACTTTCAAAAACCTACCAACTAACATTATTATCTAGTACAAATGGTCTCACAACCACTTTTACATACTGTTGTACCTCAACTTTATGTATATCAGTTGGAATACCAAATTGTGATCCTATGACAACAAGTTTATCAGCTTGCTTATTTTGATTTCTAGAAATAGACAGCAAATTGAAAGCATCAAATTCTTGAATTAAATCCCAAGTTTTATGTTTATAAAGCTTGAGAAAATCATTTTTTGTAACATTCAGATTTCTTACCTGATTTATTATCAATTTAGAATCACCAAATACTTGCAAACACTTAATACCTTTATTTTTGGCCCACTCTGGGCCATGAATTAGTGCCTCGTATTCAATAGTATTGTTTGAGCAACTAAAGGCAAATCAAAGTGCTAAATAATACCTTTCTCCATCAGATGAAACCAGCATGGCTCCTCCACCAACACCCACTTTACTTCTTAAGCCATTGAAATACAACTTCCAAAGCTGATTACCTTGTTTTTCTGGTTGTTTTTCATCTTTGACCAGGTTTGGAACAACTACATTAGGCTCTTGAATCATGTAAATGCCCAAATCTACTTCATCCATGTGACTAAAAGGATCAACTTCGTGATTCTCAACAACCCACTCATCTAAATTTATATCAGGTATGCCCTCAATAGGTATGTTGGGGTCTAGGGTCATGAATTGATCCTCTTGCTCATGGATAGCTAGGTTTGCATTTATAGGATTAGGGACATAAGGTTCAATATGATCTTTGGCCCGTGGTTCTGATTTGATAGTCACTCTAGTGCCATATCTAGTTTTGAAAAACATGTGTGACCAATTTGATGATAAATACCCACACAACTTTGCAGTTAAGTCCCTAGAAAGGAAAATGGTAAAGAAAGGTGGCAAATCAATGACATAAATATCTCGTGGGATTGAGGAGTTTGGACAAGCATCTAAGGTAAGGGGTAGAATTTTAATCACTCCAACAGATTTAATGGTTGTACCATCTAATTGAACTAGCCCCTTTGACAATGGCTCATAAGTCAATCCTAGCTTGTCCACTAGTTGTTTAGGCATAATAGAGCTGCTTGCTCCTAAATCAATCATGTAGTTGTGCACTATATTATCACCAATGATCAGACTTACATAAAATGGAGGTGGCTTTACCTCTTGGGCTGGTTGCTCACTCTTGCCTTCGAGATTGTTTGCAAGAACTACCTTAGGTTGCTCTTTATTAAACTCATCAAAAATAGAAATCCTAGCCAAAGCCTCTTGCAATAAATCCTTTTGCCCAGGAAGATGTAAAGCATCGATCATTGAAAAATTAACTGTAGCTTTCTTCATATGATCCAAAATATTAAATGTTGTAACACTAACCTTTTGCTGCACTTTGGGAACAATAGCTTTAGTTTGTGACTGTAAAGACTGAGATTGAGTCTTTGGTTGTTCCTTAGCAGCTATAGCTTGTCCCCTTGGCAAGATATGAATATTTTGAGAAGTGGAAAGCTAAATCCGACTCTGTTGGGCTGAAGAAGTCTGGTTTTCATCTTTACTAGCTTCCTGTTGATCTTTATCTGCTTTCTACTCCTTAGAAGCAACTTGTTGTCTTAAGTCAACAACCCTTTTCTTTGACCCCTTATTAGTAGCAATGGAGGTAGATGACTAATTTTGTCCTTGTACATGATTTACTCCACAAAATTCATTACCTTTCCAATTCATCATGGCAAAATCAAGATCATTATGATGTGTTTGAAGATCTTGCTGATCATTATTTTCTTTTGTTGCATTTTCAAAAGCAACATAATTGCTTTGTACCATAAGTGCTTGATTGACCACTCCATTCATGCATGTAGCCTGGTTATGAGGCTGATTACATGGATAGCACCACACACAATCTTGTGCCATATTATTCTGCACAGGTACAAGCTCTTTTGAAGAGTTAGCAACATTTGGATTATATGGCTGATTAGGCCTAGCATCGAAATTTCTTCTCTGTCCTTGGTAATCAACCTGATAAGGTGGTCTATTTGCTTGGAATGGTGCTTGGTAGGGTCTAAAATTATGACCTTGTTTCTTGAGGCTCACTAAGTCATTGCTAACAGTTTGTAGCAATTTTTCCATTTCTTGTTGGGTACCTTTAAGCTCTTGTAAATCTGAATGTGCTGGAACAACATTATTTTCTACAACTGCTTGATAGCCTAAGGTTGGAACAACAGGTAATGGGGCAATAGGAGGTATTTGAATAGGCATTAGAGGTTGAATATCAGAGAAAATAGGCATAGTCCAGGCCTTGGTGCAATTTTACTAGCCTGAATAAGGTTGTTCTCAACTCTAATAACAATGTCAAATGCTTCTGGTAGTGTTACTCGACCCATTGATTGAATCATTACAACAATATCACTATTTAATGCTATGAGATAATACAAAATTGCATGATCAGGTGAAGGTCTTACTGTTGCTGGGATTATGTTCCAAGTTCTTTGAAACTGAAAGTTGAAATATGTCATCTGCTTCTGTGGAGCTCTTTTAATTATTGTCATATGCTCAACATATGAAAGATGATTTGATTTGTCTGAAAACTGCCTATTCAATCTATCTCCCAAGTCATCCCATGTTGCAATAGAATTAACATACAAACCTCTAAACCACTGGAGTGATTTTCCTTTGAATGATGCTGCTAAAAGTCTCAATGCCACATTCTGTTGTGTAACGTGATGAACTCCACAAAGTGAATCTACATCCCGTATATGCTCTATTGGTGTAGTTTGATCTTCACTAGTGAAAATGGGTAAAATTTTGAGTGCAACCATTGGTATGTCATCGTGTTACTGCAAATTCAATGGGCTGCCCCCCATTTAATGGTACAAATGCATGAGCTTTGGCCATCGAAGCTTCTTGAACTCTTGGATTTGGAACTTGAAGTATTGGCACATGACATACTGGAAATACTGGTACTGAACTTGCAAGTCTGAGACTAGGAGGTGTAGAATGGGATCTTGGTGTTGAACATGATCTAGATCTCCTTTTTGTTCTACCTCTTCTCTTGGGTGATGAAAGCTACAAGTATTGAAAGGATCAACACTTCCTCTTGTCTGAATTCTTCTCATATGTTGCTTGATACTGAATCTGCACTAAAACCAGAGAATGGAATTGCCAAGTATGAATTTTAACCTCTAACAGGTAAAACACTGCTGTATATACCAGAACAATAGCTTGAAACTTGAATTCTTTCTCTAAAGTGAGCTTCAGAGTCCCACTGAGCGTGCCAAAAACTATTGTCATGGAGATTGCACCTGGATGCTAAGTTTGAATGCTCAACAATCTCGTGAAACATGGAAACACCTTCAAGCCTGTGGGTATGCTCATAGCGAACAAGAATCTCTAGGTTATGGGCTGGTTCCCCTTTTGATTCCTAGGAACTAATGAATTGTTGGGAAAAGAGAAGAAGGATTACTCTATAAATGAAAATCAATTTATGGGAAGGTGATGCACCTAAATATAAATGATGAGCAACTTGATTCACAAATATTTGTCATAAAAATATGTTTTCACAACTCAAATTAGACAGTCTAATCACATAAGTGTTTCACAAAAAGGCTTGATAATCTATCATTTATGAAGGAAAATAATGTTTTCACAACCTGAAGGAAAAGATAAATCAATATCACAACTTATGACCTGTGATTAAAATTGTTTTTGTGTACATGCATCCATGAATGAGACAAAAATTTAAAGGTTTTGAGAGTAAAACTCATTAAATTTGCAACCAAATCATTCAAAAAGACAAAACACCTGAAAGTGAGAAGGCTAACAATTGATTGTAATAAGAAATGGAAGGAAACTCTGCAAGTAACAATGTAAAATGTTGTATATTAATAACTGTTAAAAACTAAGTTACAAAACTAATCTCTCTTTGCAGAATGCAAAGGAAAAGAAGCAAGAACTGAGGAAAAAGAAACTTTTTCCAATATATACAATAGATGGCTCCAAAGGGTAAGGTTTAGAGGAAAACTGATGTAAGATGAGCTAAAATAAATCCAAACTTTACCTCATGATCAATTTGATCAAAAAAGGACTCAAAACCACTCCAGTTTGACCATAGGTTGACAAGATCAAAAAAGGACTCAAAACCACTCCAGTTTGACCATAGGTTGACAAGAATCTCCCAAAAGCATTTATTATTTAATCGAATCTAACTCCCCATTTTTTGCATGTTTAGAGGGTCTCCATTGGTTTATTTTAGCATGAATTAAGAAAATTAACTAATAACTAACCTTAATTGTTGTTAGGATAAAGTAGTGCATGCCTTTTAGGCATGTAGAAATGATGAGTTAGTTCAGTTAACTCTACTGAATAGGTGCTTATATCTAAAATAAAGATTTCAAGCCTTGCAAGACTTGACTCAATTCATGCAAGAAGCTTGAAATTACAATCTCAAGTAAACATGTAATATTTTCCCTTATGCATTAATATAAGGCATATTTTCTAAAAATAAATGGAAAAAATCTCCTAACTTGGTCGGCCAAGTTAGGGTAAAATGAATGAACCAAAGAATAGAAGCCAACCCTAACTTCGCCTCATTTTGACTTCACTTCTTTTTGCTCAAGCTTGAGATTGAATTTTCTCTTCACTGTGAGTCTTCCTGTCATTCTCCAAGATTCTAACTACTTCAAGTCACTAGAAATGCCACTTCATAATAGGTAGGCCTCTGCTGAGATGAAAAATCTTGAAATTTATGTTGCTTTCCTTAAGGCTGTGGATGAAAGTTGAAAGAACTTTAGTGTTTCTTGTCTTTCTCTGCTATTTTTCATAGGAAAAGTTCTTGCTTTGAATATGGTAAAAGGAGAATATTTTTATATTGCATTTGACCCTCTGCAAATTTCATGATTCTATTTTATCTTATTTTGCTTGATACTTTGACTGCAAGAAAACTATGAGGAAATCCTTTGCAGGCCGTCACTATATCGTAAAAAAATGATTTCCTTCTCCTTACTATAAAATCTTCAGATTTATCCATTCTGGGTTACTTTTTCCATTCCTTTAGATCGTGGTTTGAATCTCCATTTGCATGCTCGAGGGTTTTAGAAACCCTAGGTTGTGACTCCTCCATTGTTGTATTTCTTTGTGAACACAGTGCAATGCTTTGTAAATAGACAAATATGGTTTCCATTTGTGCTTTTTGTAAGATATTTCTCCATTTATGCAACAAATTAAACCACCTATTTTTCTCTTTTCCTCCATGAGAGGTCGTGGTTTCATTTGCTTGATGCTTTATCATCACTGGAAGCTTCATTATGTTGAATACGCAAACATTTACTTTTTCCTTCTTGAAAGTGATTATTGTTTGCCACTTATGTTTTGAGAATGACAGAGAATTTGCAGGCCTGCAATGGCAAAACATAAAGCACTAATATCCTGTTTAATGATTAATGTAAATTCTTAAATCTCTATTGTTGGATCATCAAACATTAGTGCTACTTGGCCAACTCATGCTACTCTAAGAATGTCATTTCTTCTAAGTTGCTTCTTTGATTGACCACATTTCATCCTTATGACCATTTCTCCCTTGTTGAAATATCCATTAAACTCAAATAGATTATTAAATACTTGCACTTCATATTGGAAAAAAACTTGAGAACATAGCAACCAATAGTGGGTTCTCTCATCCACAGGTAACTTTTATAGGAAAAATGGTTCCTCAACAAACTTGTCCTTATATCGAGGATTTGACCATGCCATTCCTAAAGACTCTCCTTTACAACTCTGTCCTGATAGTTAGTTACTGGCTTTCAGTGCGTAAGCGAAATCCTGCCTGACTACCTCTTTAATGACTGCCATAGACTTATATTGCTCTATCATTGAAATAGCGTATTTGCTATCTTTTGATTGTTTTCATGACATTTATTATGACCGCTCTCTATTTTTTAAGCAGTGGTTACTGCCCTTTAGCTATTTGAAGCTATATTGGTTCTAGCATAGTCCCTTCATCATGCCAAGGTCGTGTCCGTCTACATGCTATTGTCAATTTCCTTGCATTAGGATTGTCCTAGCTGCTTTCATTCATTCATTAAACCTATTGTCAACATCACTAACCCTCCCCTCATTTTGTGCATGTCTTTGTCATCAACCATGTAGATTACTATCCTCTCTCAGGTATTGTATTGGGCTGTCTTGTACATTTTCTTTGTTTGATTACTATATCTTTATTGGACCCCCTGGGTATGGTGATTGTTATGGAAAAAACAAAGTTTTTCTTGCTCAGAGCTATCAACATTTTTGTGATTAGTACCTTGAAAAATTATTACCATTTTAATCTCATTTTGACTGTGTACACCATACTTGACTGTGATGACTAACTCTCAAAGAAACTATCCTTGCAATGCTCTTGATTTGATACCTCTTAAAGAGGATTGTTCTTCATGCATTACTGACGGTTTGGTGAAAATACTTAATGCATTTTTTGTTCAATGGTTGTTTCAACTGATGGCACAATAGCCACGAGTGGTTGCTCTTTGGAATGGAGTTTGACTTCATATAGCATTATTTCCTTAATAATGATTGAATGTAGATGGTATCTTGTCCTTGTATCATATGCTATCCTTCCACTGTATATAGACTGCCTTTACTATAAATAGTGACTGTCATAAATCTATTGTATATGTTTGAAAACACTAGGCATTATTTTGACACTAGACATTTATCAGAGTAGGAGAAAATGCTTATTTGATATAAAATTTCTTATTATCTTGAATCCTCACTGTTGCATTGCTCTTCAAGCTTTGATGAACTTTTTCTTTGCTCTAGTAACTGTCTAGTATCAATATTTGCATTGCTTTGATGGCACTCCTATAGATAATGACTGTAAATTGAATACCTGTGCATTTATGATAGTAGCCTTTAGCATGCTGGGCTCAACCCTTGTGGGAGCCACATTTCCTCCACATGTTGTGATGTCAAACAAGATGAATCATGAGACGATAAACCTGTACCTACATAGTGAACAAACAAATAAGATAAAACAATGATGCTCAATGCTCTTCCTGATGATTTTGACTTTCAGGCTCTCTTGATATATGATAATTAATAACTGATTTAATGCATCCTGAATGAAAGTTATATTTCTGTTGGTAGGACATATGGTTAGAGTTTATATCTGAAGCTCTAACCAAAACCTTTCATCATAATGCAGGTACATCTGAAGATCAGGTACAAGTAGGA
>VDFB02111391.1:0-11685 GCA_007258455.2 Sequoia sempervirens | reverse complement strand
TACTGATTCTATTTCTTCTCCTAATCCTTTCAAGGGTGCACATAAGCCAAAAATTAAATTGGATGTAAAATTTGATCTACCTAAGTATTGTGGGGAATTAAATGCTGAGAAATTAGATGATTGGGTTCAACAAGTAGAAGTGTACTATAGAGTTCAAGGTCTCTTAGATGATGCTTCTAGGATCCAATTAGTTACTCTTGGGTTGGGAGAAACAATTCTCACCTGGTGGGAGAGTAGAACTCAGGAAAATATTTCACAATATGGTAGAGTCAATTTAGCTTGGGTAGAATTTTTTAATGCTCTTAAAAAGCAATTTTATCCCCTAGGCCATATGCAACAGTTAATGATGAACTAGAAAACTTTTAGTCAAGGGAAAAGTAGAACTGTCCAAGAATACACCCATGAATTCAGGAAAAGGGCTATTGCATTAAATGTCCCATTGTACAACCAGGACACTTTGCTTAAGTACATAGGTGGTTTTCACTCTTATCTAAAACATTCTATTTTGGTTTTGAATCCTAGTAATCTGGATGAAGTTTGTGTACAAGATACACACTTAGAGTCAAGAGGTAAGGGTACTTTCATTGATAATTCTGACAAGAAGCCATATAAACTTGAAGGTAAATATGAAGATAAAGGAAAGGGTAAGAAGATAGCTACAATTAAGAAGAAGGATGATAAGTTCACATAATCTCATTGTGACAGGAAAGGTCATGATGAAGACACTATTGGAAGTTGCATCTAGAATTGAAGCGAAAATGGGCTTGTAAACAGAAAGGTAAGGAATCTGAAAATGTTGTTATGGATCTTGGTTTAGATTTTGAAGACAAAACTAAGATAACAACAATGGGATTGAAAGGTAAGGCTTCTGTTACCAATGTTTTTGTTGCTAGTTGTGCTTCTACTCCTCAAGTCCATGTTTCTGAAGATAGGAAAAGAATTGAGCTATTTCACATAACGGTTGTTGCTAAGCACACTAAAATTGATACTCTCATAGATAGTGGATGTCAAAATAACTTAATCTCAAAAAATATTGTAAGGAATTTGGGATTGAAAAATACACTGCATCAGAAACCTTATCCACTAGGTTGGGTTTGCAAAAATAATGAAGTGCAAGTAACAAGGCAATGTGTTTTAAGGTTCACAATCACAATTATGTTAATGAGGTGTAGTTTGATGTGGTTCCACTACATGTCTGTGGGATAGTGATGGGTAGCCCATATTTGTATGATTAGAAGGCTATTTTCTATAAGAAATTTAATCATGATCACTTCTTTAAAGATGGTATCAGGTATATTGTACATTCTCACAGAATCAAGACTAATAGATCTTTTGCAAACATAGGGTAGTTTAAAAGGGTGATTAATGCAAGTAAAGATTTGTCTCTTATGTCTATTAATTTAGGTGGTTCTAGACATGAACTTGAGGTAATCAAGGCTAATTAGATGTTGTAGGACACACCAATAGTATAGCATGAGGAAACAGTAAATGAAAGCATTGATGATCCAAGTTTACAAATTTTGATTAGGAATTTGGAGATTCCCTTGAGTAAAAATATTCTTGTTGTGAAATATAGACATGTTGATTCATTCTCTTTTATATTTGCATTGTTATTCAGCTTGATATTAGTCAGTGTTTATTGGTTAATGGTTGTAACAGTTGATGTAGATGCTTATGGAAGTGATAGAATGATGCATATGTTCAACAATGTTATTGCAGTCATAATTGTGGTGTTGAGCCAAGTGTACAGATGGACATGTGATATAGAACAAGTGGGAAGGCCATGCCCTCACTTAAATTTTGAATAAATATAACTTTTGGAGGTCTAAAAGCTCTCCAGTGGGGAGGACTGATCTAGGTGGATACTTTTCATCAAAAATTGAAGTGTTCCACATGCTCCAAATTTTAGTGTCATCTTGAAGAGCTCAAAAAATGGAACCCAACGCAACTTGAACGCGAAAAAAGGAGCTCATACTCTCAAGTTAAGCCTAGTCAAAGCTGGGTCAAACTAGGTACAGAGGCTAGTTAAAAAGGTGAAAATTTTGATCATCTCAAAAATGGTCAAAAACAACATCATGTCAAAGAGCTCATCGCCATGATTTTGATGCTATTTGTTTCATCGAAAATGGAGTTTGTATGCCAAAGTTACGCCAAGTCAAAGTTTTAGTCAAAAGGGTTAACTAATCAAAATGATGATGTCAGTAAAAGTACAGTCAACATGGACACTGACATGGCAGACACAGAGGCGATGATGTGGAAAGAGTAGTTTGTGCCAACATGGACCAATGGGAGGTCAACATGTGTCACTAACTATGCAAATAATAGATTGCATGGCCCAGTCAAGACATGCCACGTGTCAAGGCCAGAACAAGTAGAAAGGTGCCACATGGCACCGTGGATGACACTTGTTAGATGGTGTGTTTGCTAAAATTTTGTTAGTGGGGGTCAAACTCTTGACCTCCAATCTCCTACATTTCCTCTTCACTGTTGCGCCAAACTCTATCTTTGAATATCGTATGTGGCATATGCTATTTAAAGGCGGCCTATTCAAACCAAATGAATATGTCAACAATATGAACTACCCACCTACATCCCAATATTAAGTTCCTATAAAAATGCACCACCACGCTTTTTGGGATTGTCATTAGACATTTAACTTTTTGTTAAAATAAACCTCCTAACTCAATAACTATAGAAGTAAATATAGACCCGAAAGATATAATGGTAAGGCTTGTTCAATAATAGCTATATATTTAAAAGGATCGAGTTTTTAAAGAATAAAATTGTAAGGCTCAAAATTATAAGAGCCATGGAATTAAAAGGATGGTTATTTTTAAGATTATATGGGTTATAAAAAGGGGATTTTAAAGGATAAAGTGTTCTAAATAGGAGATATGAGAGATTTTCCTAAATCATTTGGTTATAAGCCAAATTTGGAAATAATTGTGCATTAAAAAAAGGGGTGAGTTTTTAGTTTGGGGGGTAGAGAAAATTGTGAGAGAATTTCTTGTGGAGAGATTAAACAACTTTGGAGAGTTTGATAATGAATTGTTCATCTTCGTGAATTGGGAGCTTGAAGTCAAGCTTGTTGTACTTGAGGGAGGACTTTTTGTAATTCATTATCATCCAAGGAGACATGAAGCTTGTAACAGGTTGAAGACCTTGTAAAAAAAATTTGGAGCATAATCAAGGATCAACCACTCCATTGGAGGGACCCGGAGATGTAGCTGTTTGGTGAGCTCCGTTATCAACTTGCTGATTTTTGTCTTCTTTCTCTTATCTCTCTATTCTATTCATCACTTTATCATTGCTTTATTCATTTATGCATTTTAATATTGATTTAAAGACCTTCAATTTAATTTTTGTAATAATTTATTATTCACATGCAACAAGTCCTAGATCCTAACATCAGGTCACACGCAAACCAAAAAACCAACTTAATCGATTCGTGTAACTTAAGCCTTACATTTACAATTAAATTTTTTAATTTGATTGTCATCTGGCTACATGCAAACCGTAGTATGTACCTCAAGTTGACAAGCTGTCAAAATCGCCAGTGCGACTCAAACGATATGAAATCATTGCAAATCTTGTTTCAATACATCGTGTTGTTTTCAATATAAATATATATCCAATCAATCACTTCAGATGTTTATATGGCATTAATCTGTGTTGTCGCCCATAGTACCACAACCACACTTTCTTCAAAAACATTGAGAATTGAATAAATGAAAGGTAGAGTAATTTCAACGCATTGAATAGATAATTAAATGAATTGTTATTTTAATCATTATCCATGTCCACTAATAAGTCACACTAAATTTCGCTCACTTATGATCAAAACTATATGTTGATAATTACTATTAGTTTTAAAAGCCAACTTTTTATATTGATCAAGGAAAAAATGATTTACAAGAATGGAGCCATGAAAAGTATTTTTAATTCTATGAAAGGCTGCTAAAGACCAAAATATATACATAGCTAGTTCTGCCAAAAATCCAACAATTTAACAAAGTCCTACCAAAAAATACATATTACAAGTATTGTTACGCTATATAATAAAATATAGACACGTGACATGTCACACAATTCATTACTATTTTTTTTTGTAACATTAGTTGAGGCCATCAGCCAGGTGTTTGAGTAGAAGGTGAATTCAATTTAACAAAGTAATAGTAGAGAAGAAAAGAAAATCACCCAAAACATTCCTCCAAAACTCCAAACTCTTTAATGATTCATTTTTTCATATCACATAGTAGACCCCATCTCATATTAACTAGGGCAAGATCCTGTACTATAGAAGCATGCAATTCCACTTTCTAGAAGACTCCACCAACATGCACTAACCTACTTTCAAAATTGTAATGCTCCAATGCCAACTCCAACAAAGAATTAGAGTAAATGAAAGGCTGCAAATAACATATTGCCAGTGTCTTCACCAAATCTTTATCGAGCAAAATTTCTATGCAATTAGGAAAGAAATCCAAAGCTACCTTAGAATATAGAGAACGAGGGTTGTTTTGAAGCCATTCCCTACCCACAATTATTCTTATAGCATCCTCAACCTGCACACAAGGAATTGTAAAAACCATACCCAACTTTTGTCTATCGTATGCATCGTCCCTTCTTTTCTCCCAAAAACATTTGGGTAGCATACACGCCATGAAGACTCCATAATATCAAATTTGAATTAAGAATAGAGAAGAAAAAATCAAAGCCAAATATATTATAAATGATATGAAGAAAATCAAGTTGGTGAAGTATATATAGAAGTTAGTATGAAGACAATGAGTATGACATCAAATACTCACACTTAACATTTTTAAATTCACCACTATGATTGATGTGACAATTAACATTTAATTCACCACTATCATTGATGTGATAATTAACATTTGATTGACCACTTGAATCTTGGTATAGTCTCCATAAGGTTGCAGGAGGTTTTGCTACAAATAGGGGTTGTTGTGCTCATTTTTCTCAAATTGGCTTAGCGCTTTCGACAAACACTAAGGGGCAATGGTGACTCCTCTATTTTTGAATTCCATGAAACAAAAAAATGCTTTCCATGGTGAAATCACTAAGAAATGACTGAAAGGGATAATGGTATCCAAGCACCCACTGGTGCTCCAAGTGGTGAAGGATAATTTGGGCCCAGAATTTCTGATGGCTACCCACAAGCTCAAGGTGAATTCAAAAATACATGCCATGTTTTTGGCGATTCTTGTGTACATGGGTGTCTTGAAATCTCGAGGGAAGAAGCTATGCCAAATTATTTTTCAACACTCTCTGTTGGAAAATATCGACACAACACTAGAAAACATCAACAACAATTTCATGACCCCTCTACCGTTGCACCACTACAAGGCTCGTGGGAATGAATGATTAGTACCAAATTTTCCCTTGGTGTGCTCTCTAAACCATGTAGTTCTCAAAAATCGGTGGGGGGAGATTGAAAGGTGTATCAAATTTCTTCTACGTGCGACTAAGATTCTTAAAGACCGGTCGAAGGGTTGGGTGAAGCATTTGTGGTGGCGGAAGCTCTTGATGGGGAAAGGTGGTCTTTGGATGAGGAGGATTGGGAATTGGGAACTAGTGAAGAATGGGTAGCGAATGACACTAGGAGCTTGGAGGAACAAGAAAACCATCCTACCCATAGTTCCTATGGTGGTGATTTTCCAGTGATTCTAAATGAAATCAAAGCCAAGAAGACCAACGAGGCCGGCTACAACAATGCATAATTTGGTGTTTGTGGAAGTTCATTTTGGTTTGTGATGGTCTATTTGTAGTCCTTATAAGTGTCCAATGTGAGTTCGTTCATTATTTGGGTGTATAATGTTTTGTGGAAATGAAGGCTTCAATGTGAATACTGTTGGGATGAGTCCTTGGTGACTTGTTCAAGTGTCTGATCCCATCCGAGGAATGTAAAAACTCTGTTTGATTAATACAGGGTGTTGCCCCATATAGCAGCTATTTAACTATAAAAAAAAACACGTGCTTAAAAGGATCCTTTAGTGGCGTAGGCTTTAACACTTGTTCCTTAATATTTCCTTAATATTTCAAACCTTGCTATAGTTCCTTTAATGGTTTTGATCGTTCCATGTGGCAGTTCCCCACCTTCCCATTGAGGGATGGGAGATGTAGGTGGGTCCTTCACAAGCTAGCGGGGAGCAGTCAAGTTTGACCCATGTCACCCTATCTCGAACATTCATTTCTCAAACCCATCATTCACCTAGGTCAATGGGTTGGTCGCCATGATGACTCCAAAGGCTTAAGTCATAACTTAAGTGACCTTCAACTATCGGTAGCTAGTCAACGATAAAATATTGTTTTGGTTGTCATGACTTTAAGTGATTTAATAAGTAATAAAATGTAAACCATTGATTTATGGAAATCTAACAAATAGTGTTATTTCGAGGTTTCAATTCACAAGTCTAGTGCTTCGTGAGATTTTCTTCGTAATGCAACTATAGTCGGCCCATCAAAATTCATCGTAATTTCATGGGTTATATTATTTTGCATCTACATCTAGCTCGCATATAAAAAAAATATGTTGATACTTAGTCCCCATTCCGCATAATTTTATGAAGGAATTTGAATGTGTGCAAAATTTCTCCTTAATTTGATATTTTCACCAACCACGCTTATGATTTTTATCGGGCATACCATTTATTTTGCCAATCGGAATTTTTTTATTAGTTTGATATTATGTTTAATTCGCCTATTTTTTTTCTTAATCATTTGAAAATAGGTTTAATTTGCTAATGAATTTTATTTTTTAGTTTGAAAAAAAAAATTAATCGCCAACAAAATTATTTTTTCTGATTTCAAAATAGGTTTAATTCACCAATCGAAATATTTCATTGGTTTGAAAAGGTTTAATCACCAATGAAAAATATATTATTGGATTAAAAAAATGTAAATTCTCTAGGATTTTCCAATTGATTTTTTCTAAAAATGAAAAAAAATTTTACAATAAAATGAAAAAATTTATCGAGAAGTTGTCCCCGAAGGTCCCTGATTTTTTGTTGGATGAATGGAGTAATTCTTTGCAATTTGATCCACTTAATGAAGTTGAAATAAAGGAGACTAGTCTTGGCACTTGTTGTATTCACGAAAAGAATGCTATTATCCCCAGACTCATAAAAACTCAAGAAAACTTAGGGGGATTATGGCAGATTTTTTTTATGGTTCTAGAAATAGAAATGGTGTTGGTGAAATTGCAATGCTAGTATCTCCAAGCAAGGAGAAATATTATTTCTCTTTCAGGCTTCAATTTAGTTGTACTAACAATGTGGCTGAGTATGAAGCACTTGTCCAAGGTTTTCAACTTGCACAAAAAAGGAACAAAAAATTGTTACAAATTTTTGGTGAGAGTCAATTGGTTGCCCATCAAGTCAAAACTCAAAGTTCAACCAAGAACAATCTGCTCAAATCCTCCAAGCATAGGGTTTGGGATTTGATTGAAGGATTTGAGAGTTTTAACATCCAAACAACTCCAAGAAATCAAAATAAACATGTTGATAGACTTGCAATAGTTGGTGCTTAGTTTGACATACCAACACATATTGCAAGTAAAAATGAGTAGAATATCAGATGTGTTGTGAGGTCTATTGTTCCAGATAATCAAGATCACTAGAAATTCTTTGACAATGACCAACATATAGTAAATTTTCTACAAGATGAGGTAGAATTTTCTAAAAGAAATTAGTCTAAGTTGCAAAATCAGTATGGTGATCAGATTGTGGTGATGAGTAGCAACAAACTACCAAATGGTATTATCACCCTTGAAAGTGTTTTCAACCCTGATGATCAATTAAAGCAAAAAAGTATGAACTTAGTTGTTAAGAGGGGTGACTTAAAGCCAATCATAATTTCAGAGGGAAAGTCTTTAAATTTGGGAAAGGTATGTCTTGCCACTGAACATGATGCTTTCATAGATCTTTGCAATAGATACAATGATGTAGTTGCTTGGACTAATGAAGACCTAAAGGGTTTTGACCCAGGACTTTCCCAACATACTATTGAATTAGATCCTGATGCCAAACCTATAAGGAAAAAACAAAGGCCTATAAATCCTAGGATTGAGCCTTTTATGAGAAAAGAGTTGACCAAATTGATTGAGACCAAAATATTTTTTCCCATCAAGCACTCCTCATGGGTGGAAAATCTTGTTCCTGTTAGGAAAAAAATGGGGATATAATGCTTTGTGTAGATTTTAGGGATCTAAATAAAGCCTCCCTCAAAGATCATTATCCCCTCCCCTCCATGGAGCAGATTTTACAAAGAGTTAGTGGTTCAAAAAGGTTTTCCTTCTTGGACAATTATTCAAGCCATAACCAAATTTTGGTCCAAGAGTCTGATCAATATAAGACAACATTTACTACAAACTGGGGTACCTATGCTTATTGTAAAATTCATTTTGGTCTAACCAATGCAGGTGCCACTTTTCAAAGAGCCATGGATATGGAATTTCAAGGTGTGTTTAGACAATTTTTTTTGGTCTACTTGGATGATATCACAGTGTTTTCAATGCATGCAAGAGACCATTTTAATCACCTTGAGCAATTATTTCAAAAGTGTAGGGAGTATGGTATTTCCCTAAATCCAAATAGATGTGTTTTTTCTACTGATCAAGGAAAATTGCTTGGGCACCTTGTTTCTAAGGATGGTTTGGTCATTGATCCTGCAAGAGTAAAATCCATCTTAGCCATCCCATTTCCCAATCATAAGAAAGGATTACAAATTTTCTTGGGCACAATTATCTTTTTGAGGAGGTTCATTCCAAGCCTTGCCACTTTGGTAAATCCTCTTACTTCTATGCTTAAGAAAAATATGGTCTTCAAGCGGACCAAAGAAGGTAAAGATAACTTTGATGTTATCAAATAGGAAATTTCTCAAGCTCCAACCATTTTCAACCCTAATTATGACAAGGATTTCATTATTTATACCTTTGGAGGTGAAGCAAGTATATTAGTTGTTCTAACTCGGCTAAACAAAGAAAATCTAGAGGAACCCATTGCTTTCTTTAGTGAAGGGCTTAAAGATTATGAGGTCAGGTAAAACTATGTTGAAAAGAAAGCTCTTGTTTTTATTAGAGATTTGAAGAAATTTAGGCATATGTTGTCTAATAATAAGATATAGTTAACGATGCCCCATATTAGTGTTAAATATTTCATGTTAAGAAAAGATATCAATGAAAAAAGGGTTGGATGGATCACTAGGGTGATGGAATATGATGTTGACATCAAGATCACCAAGCTAGTGAGAGGCAAGGGGCTATGTGTACAACTTGTCTCAAAATTTGATACTCCTATAGAGGCTGCCCTTGTGCTATAAGAACAACAAGCATCAAATGAAAAGATTCAAGGTAGCTAGGTGCATGATATGACTACCTTTTTAAAGGAAGGTAGATATCCTTTAGGTCTAAATAGGACCAAAAGAAGAAATTTCAGATTACAGTCCATTCCCTATATTATAGTGGATGGCATACTCTTCAAAAAGGATTTCAATGGAGTCCTATTTAGATGCATAGAGGTAGATCAAGTTAGCAGATTGTTAAAAAATTCAATGATGGTTCTTCAAGTGGCCATTTTTCTATAAGGACTACAATTGCAAAGATTATGAGGACCAGTTATTATTGGCCAATCTTGTTCAATGATACTCACAAATGGTTGAGAAATTTTAAAAAGTGCACTTTCTTTTCTAGAAAGCAAAGGATGGTTTCCCTCCCTCTTCACCCCATTCAAGTTGATCAACCATTTACACAGTGGGGTTTGGATTTTATCGGCATGATAAATACACCATCAAGTGTTGGTCACAAGTGGGTTTTAACATCCATAGATTACTTTGCAAGGTGGACAGAGGCAATTTCTTTGAAGGATGCAGTTGATGCTTCAATTTTAGAATTCCTTGATGGAATTGTTACAAGATTTGGCACTCCTTCCACCATTATTTTTTATAATTTCAAGGCATTTACTAGTGCTCAGATCCTTGATTGAGCAATGAGGCATGGAATCTACTTGAAGACCTCATCTAATTATTATCCTCAGGGTATGGCTTGGTTGAGTCTTCAAATAAAAATATCATCAGGATTATCAAGAGACCATTGAGGACAACCAAAGGTTTTTTCATAGCAAGTTGAGGATAGCCCTTTGGGCTAGTAGAATTACTCCTAAAAGAGTAATAGGTAGATCTCCTTTCATGCTAGCTTATGGAAAGGAAGAAAAAGTACCATTATCATTGGAGTTTCCTTCCCTTGAGTTGGCACATTAGTTGGAGTTAGAAGAAAATGATGCCATGACAGTAAGGTTGATTGAGCTCTTGGAATTCGAGGAGACAAAGAAAAAGTCTGTACAAGTCATAGAATCACATAAAGCCCAAGTCAAAAGAAATTTTGACAAAAAGACAGTTCATTAGATATTCCAAGAGGGAGATCTAGTGCTAAAATGGGATGCAGACAAAGCTAAATTTGGAATAAATTCCAAGTTTGATGCCATTTGGAGTGGTCCATATGTTATCACCAGTTGCAAGGAGGCTAATGCATTCCATCTTTCAAGGTTGGACGGTGATATTCTTCCAATCTCAGTCAATGGGATTCCTCCTAAGGGAATGTATGTGCTTAGCTTCCATAATTTCCTCCAAGTGTAGGCCTGCACATGTTTTGTTTTTCCTTGGGAGGCCCAGCTGTTAAGGTTTTACCCTCATGAACCCATGCCCAAGGGATTGATAAGGCCACTAGATTCTTTGATTAGAAAGCAATCATTCTACAAAAATTTCCAAAATGTTGACATATTTTATGCCACCCTTAGATATACACTATTTATATCCGATCAAAGAAATCTTATGTGTTATAGCTTGTGAAAAATTCCCACACCATAATATTGTGGAGGTCTGCAAAGGAGCCTATGGTTTGGTGATGAAGGAAACTCATTAACACTAAACCACCATACAACGGGGGTATTATATGCAAGCACATAGGGTGGTTGTAGGAGCATCGACATATTGTAGTGGTGAGGTAAGTAATCCACAGGGTGGTGGTAAGAGCACTGCCATACCGCAGTGATCAAATGAAGATAGCATGGGGTGGCTGTAGGAGATCCACCATATCACGGTAGTCAAGGAGGTTATGCGCGGGATAGTGGGAAGTAATGGTGGTCAAACATGGATTGAGATTGATGGTCTTGTTTTAATCTAGCATTAACAGTCTAGTATGATGGCCAACATTTAATTGTGATAGCTATTTGGTCCTATTTGCTACAAATTTGAAAAAATTGAATGTTTAGTGACATTTCCAGCTACCAGGCGTGTTTTTCAGGGGTTTGAGGACATAGATATTACATTCCATGCTTTTGTAGGTGGATTTTACAGGCTCCATGCTCATTCATTGCTTCTACCTTAACTATTTTTGACATTCCCTTACCCATATCATTGATTTCATGAGTGATTTGGATGAATTCCAAGAAAATATTTATGGTAGATGGGATGGCATGTATCTTTGTTCTCTCCAGGCCTTTATTGGCATAGTTTTCATAGTAGATATTTCTTGGATCAAATATCTTTTTAACTGCTAACCCTAGTTGGGTTAGGGTTGGAGTTGCATTCATTTTAGTTATGCTTGAACTATAAAGGAAACACTTGTATTCATTTTTGGTGGTTCTTCTTTTGGGCTTCTCTCACATATTT
>VDFB02111390.1:0-16531 GCA_007258455.2 Sequoia sempervirens | reverse complement strand
TTGTCTCACGTCTATGGAGCTCTCGCTCTTCCTCTCAGCTTCTCCAAGCTTGTAGTAGGGAGGGTAACTTTGTTATTTCATTGCATTATCTATCTTATGTTAGCTTATTGTTGTCTTCGCATTCTCTACGTCTTGTCTTATTGCTTTCTTTATCATCATTCCTATATTGTGGTCTATCTAACTATCTATGGAGGTAGAAACACCAAAGCGAGGGTTTAACTAATGTAAACCCTAAAAAGAATCCCCAACATTTTCTTATTTTCGTGTGTGTAGGTTTTTGTTCATGAGGAGCTTGTGAGAGGCTAGACCTACCATGAGTTGGATATCTTTTCTCCCCTACTCATCATTTTGTTTTTAGTTAGTTCATTTACCATTTAAAGTATTCTTCTTGTTTTACTTTACTTTTTATGCACCTTTAGCATTTGGTTCATTCCTATTAAAACTATTAGATTTCAGCATTCAGGTTGTTAGCAATTCTAAGTGTTTCAAGTCATAGAGTTTTCTCTTTGTTTGTACGAGACGCTAGCATGCCACAGAGACACCAACGCGTCATGCTATCATCCTTGTTCTATGCTCTCATCCTCTGGCTAAGATTCTATCAATCTATTTCTCGAGACCTCTAAGGTTTGTTTACCTAATTTCTAAAGTCCTCCGTCTAGAAAACCCAAAAAAATAGTTGAGTTTTTCCTTCATTTGTCACCTTATCACTTAAGCTTTGTCATTGACGTAACCTAGGGCTATCTATCCCCTACAGACTCTTCCCTTCCCTAAAGACTCGGGAGTGGTGGATCCCCTTCGTTACACCTATGTTCCCAAATCAAATTTTGTTAGGTCTAACTTCTAAATTACTCATTGTTCTCCAAAGGTACAACTATCAAAATATAGGTTAATACATTTTTATATACCACAAAGTTTACTACAATAAATGTTAAGTACCTTGTACAATCTTTCCATAATGAATTAACCTTTAAGGCTTATAAGTATTCTCAAATTCAAACAACATAAATACAATATGTGTATACCTAATAATTTAAATATCTTCATTCTAGTAGTTGAGTCATAATTAGTGTCTAGGTTATCTAACAACCAATGAACAAACAAAATGATCATGTAAGTACTTTACCTCAAACCACAGCCTAATTCCCCCACAAATCATTTTCAAATCAGATGTGCCCCTTCCCTTCATGAGGGAATTTAAGAATAAACAACATTAAAAGCATAGAAACCAAAATCAGTAAATGTAATTCATATCCAGCCAGTATCTTACATGACAGATGCAATCTCAATACCCTTGTGAACTTCAACACCACACTCGTCAGTACCACTAGACTAATACTTGTTAATACTTCATCCCACATCTATTCATACACAAAAATAAGAGAAACTAATATTTATGGATGCACTCTCATCGCATACAAATTATATGACATTATGAAAGTCAATCATCCAACACACTAGGTGGGAACTCAGTTCCCTTAGTCCACCAAGGTGCCCTTACCAATTGAAAGACTACAATAAGCCTAATCCATATTGTTGGTGTATAAACCCATCTTGGATGCTTAAGAAGGTACCTTTTCCTATGAATGCATCTACAAAACGGTCTAAGAAAAGTCTTAGCACACCATAAATTTCAAGCATTCCAAAACAACATAGAAATCACCAAACCATCATTGCTATAATAAGAAGCTACAAACAAAAAGATGATTAATAACACATCTATGTTACATGTTGGATTTATAATGGATTAATCTCTATTACAAGTGACTAAGAGTCACAACACTTAAGAGAAAAAATTATTGTACCCTTCTAGCTCATTAACATTTCAAATATTCCTTGAATACAATTTGTGATTCAATATCCAAACTTACATAAATTGATCTCTATTATTAGTGTAAGAGAGGCATAAAATAGGTGATAACAAAATTAGAAACTATTAAAATTATTACCCATGATTCACACTAAAAAATTCCATAAGGATGGTTATGGATAAATACAATAGTCACAAGGGGTATTCAAACCCTTTTAGTTCTTTCCATACAAACAAGACAGCTCAACAGTAACATACTATGGTAAAAGAAACACAAGGGCATCTATAATAACTACCCTACATTTATGAGTAATCTCATGGGGTTCGTCCAATGAGTATACATGTACTAACATATAAAAAAGTAACTTATAATTTTATAGAATCAAAACAAGAATACCTAACCTAGATGTGGTATACAAATTTATTTAACTCAAGAGTTTGAATGTGTATGCTATGCTTGTATCATCACCAATATATAGACAAAGGGGTGATAGCAAACCATCAAATCAAAAACATATAATAAAAGAAAGTACATAAGAGAACCCATAATTAGTTCCTCAATCCCTTCTAGTAATTCAAGAAGCTCCTAATGTCTAATTCCATATTTATTTCCACAAAGCTCTCCATTTTTCATCCATAAAATCACAATCCAAAACCTACCCTTTGTTTCCTAAACAAGTTTGAGTGGGAAAGCCTCAAGAAGCCAAGATAATATTATGTTACAAATGGTCAATATCATAGGCTAAGTCAATATATAACTTACTATAATGGATATGTTCTCATTCATACACATTACAAAGGTGGATAATGCCATTCATATATGAATAGGCTCAACCTCATAATTGAATCCAATGAAGTTAAAATAAAATATCATTAAATCACATATTAATTCCACATCATTATCACAATAGATAATTCAACCCACATACTTAGGAATGAAGAAATCAAAGCATGCCAAATACCTATGATCATCTATGCATGTAGTTGTGTGGTCAGCATCTTTTATTTCCTCTTGATTTTCTCTTTCAAGTAAGAAGATATAATGATGTTTTTTCCCATGATACCTTCTATTACCACCATTCATGTTGTCCTAATACATGTGAAGTAAATAAGTTAGGTCAATTCATGAAATAATCTTAGAATATAATCAAGTACAACATTAATAATCATTAATTAAATAATACTTTGAATCAAGACAGCTTATTCAACATACCTTTTTGGTCACTAATTAGGAATATAATCATCATTTCATTAATTAACTATTTTCATTGTCAAATATAATGTCCAAAATAATTTAGTAACAACAACAATGAGAATAATGCCAATGTTTTTGGAGTGAGTTACATTCTTCACCTTGAGCATTGTCATGATGCTTATTAAACTAGTTATATAGAAAAAGAAACAAGTTTTGCACCTATAACATGTGTTCTCATGTCACTCTCTTAAAATATTGGTCCCTTGGACCTTACATTGCTTGATTTTGGGTGCAAAGATGGATTTGGAAATTTTCAAGTATCCATAACAGCTCAACAAGAAGCACCCCTAGATCCTACAACTATAATGCATGTCAATCCAATATGTGAGATGTGTTTGAACTATACATCTTCAAAAGATGTTAAGTATTTTATCAAGGGCTAGTCAATTAGCCTTTGACTTTAAGACCTCTATACTTTCAAATGAAGCCATATAATGTATACTTCTTCCATATGATGTATCAAAAGGCAACATTCCAAGAGTAGCATGATAATAATTGTTGTAGGAGAATTCTTTCCACTAGTATTTCCAATCCATGCAATATATTCTAAGTAGGTTATCTTTGCATATTTTTCCATAGGTCTCAAGATAGTAAGAAGAGTTAAGCTAATTTTACCTCTTAAGATTGGTTATAAAGTAGTCTTTAGTCATGATGCCATCCTTGTGTCCCTATCTAAAATATGTAACTTTTATGTATATCATGGAATATAAACATTATCTGGGCAAAAATCTTAGCTAGAGTATATGAACCATGTGTTAGATTCCTAAAGATAAAAGTGAAACCTTTTTCAATTTGTCTACAACCACCAAAAATAGTTCATGCTTAACTTTCGATAGGGGAAACCCTAGAACAAATTTTGTGCAAATAACATTTAATTTATATTATAGAACTTCATGAGGGAACAATAATCCAAATTGAATGATTGTGTTAAGCCTTCACAATCTTGCACCCTAAAGAATTGTCTTCAAATTCCATAGCATCCTTATTAATTCCCACCAAAAATAGAGTGGTTTTACCAATATTCTTGGAGTTTATTGCACCATTTTCTTCTTTTATAACTACTCATCTCAATGCCCCTATGTAAGCACATACATTATTCCCTTAAATCAAAACAACCCATAATATATCATCTTGAGCATTGGTAAAAATATAGATGATACCCCAGGTACTAATACTCCTCCAAATCCTACCAAGTAATCATCTTTGACCATTGCAAACCTTCCATTCAAATCTAGAACTCAACAAGTGGATGCAATTATAATAATTTATTTTAAAATATGGAACATTTTTTGTAGCTTTTTTGTCAATCAAATATTTAATGTTTCCCTTGGAGGGATGTAATTGGGTTAGCTATTTTGGAGAATCCATCAACAAATGTTCTATTATAACTTGTGAGACCCATTAAACCCCATGCTTAAATTACATGTTTATGAGAGATGCATTCCATTATTGCTTTTATCATGCTTATGTCTATTGCAATGTGTTCAACATATATAATATGACCCACATAGTGCAGCTTTCTTTCAAATAATGCACACTTTTAGAGATTCCCATAAAATTTGTGCTCTTAAACATTGTACAACTAACCCCGAGTGGTGATATTATTCCTCCTCATTATGATACTACACTAAAATTCCATTCAAAAAGACTAATAAAAAATAGTTGAGATAGTCATGATTATATCTATTGCAATACCTTCGACATATATAATGACTCAAATAGTGCACCTTTCTTTCAAATAATGCACACTTTTAGGAGATTCTCATAAAATTTGTGCTCTTAAACATTAACAATCTTCAAGTGGTGATATTGCTCCTACTCATTGTAAGTAAACATCAAGATGCTATTAAAAAAGACTAACACAAAATTGTTGAGGAAATCACAAGATGCAAAGTTCAATACATTTATGAAAGCCAATGAATTTGTAAGCCCAAACAACATCACTATAAACCCATTGTTTGTACAATGCCCAAAAGATACTTTGTTGATATGTCCCTTCTTTTACATGCAATAGATAATATCCTAACCTCAAATCTATCTTAGAAACCATTGTTGACCCTTTCATATAATAAAAAACATTGTTGATACTAAGGTGAAACATAAAAATGTGGTGACTCTAAGATTAGTGTTCATAACATAAAGCCCTTTCCATACTTTTATAAATTTCATTGGGATATAGATCAACAAAGTGAATTGATTGACTATCAACCTTAATGGAGATCCAACCAGACATGGATCTATATCCTAAGGGGGATTGGAATGGATTGGAAATATTTTAGAATTATTAGACTAATGATCCTATATGCCATAATATTAAAAATGCAAGATCCTGAAAACTGACAGACAGAAACACCAGTTTACTAGTGGCTCTAGGAAGTGCAGAGGATAGCAAACATGCTTAGAAAAATTGGTCTTGAGGTGTCTACAAGGACTCATTCGCCCATGGGTGAATGGGTCTTTGTACAGGGGTTTTGACCAACTTTTGGGGTCCTCTAGTACAAGATATGAGCTTTTGTTTGACACAGGTCCAACTATCAGAATGTCGAAGATAAATTCTGCAACCTAGTTTTTGTGGTTTGACGAAAATGATGACAACAAGTGCAATAATGCAAAATTGCTTCTTCAAGATCTTTCCACTCCTTCAGCCTGTAAGTTGCACATACACAAAGAGGGAAAATTTGTTTTGTTTGTTTTTATGGGGTTTTTCCTTGGTCAAACCCCTATTTGGTAATTAAACCTTGATAGAAAGATAATGAAAAAGGAAATGATGAATGAACAATGCTTACTACAACTCACCACCCTTCAATGGCTTCCCTTAGAGGACTAAAGTCAAACACATATCTCCAAAGGAATTGAATCTTGCTTTGTTTGATTGATTTGGATACTTGAAATCCTCATATGCTTTAGGATCAACAATGCATATTAGCCTTCACAAGATGACATGAACACACCTAAACTTGGACACAATGTTAGGATCTTGATTGTTGCAACAAATGATCGATAATGTTGTTCTTGAATGCTCTTGATAATGATGTTTTCTATCATGAAATTGCTTCTTGATCCTTAGATTTCAAATCATAGAGACTATATTTAAAGGTGTTTATTTAATTTCCCAAAAATTAGATTCCAAAATCCGACAATTGCAAGTTAAATTTGAATCATTAAAATATTGCCAAAAACATATTTTAAAATGGGTCCTAGCCCATAAAGGGGACCCATTCGCCCAAGTCCAGGACACACATGATCCATGGCAATTAAAATATTATATGCATTAATTAAATATTGGTTTCCCTTTTGGAAAACGGTAAAAATAAGGCTTTGGAATACATAATTTGGAAAATTAGAAGCTTAACTAAGTCCAATAAATTAAGGGACCCAAACATAGTGTGAAACTGTAAAGGTATACAACTTCCTACGCTACATAAGGTATATGCTCTTAATGGTAACTTTGTTTAAATTTTTAAATTTCTATGCAAATTTGCAAGGAACCACTTCTTTTTAACATAAATTATCTAAGGATGCCATGTTGCCAAAGTAACTTGGATCAAACCTTTGTCACGAAGCTCCTACAATTAGTCTTTGAAAATAAATATTCTATTTATTTTCACACTATGTTCCATGAAGTTCCTAGGACAAGGATGGCAAGGACAAGAGGCTATTTTAGGAGATGACAATTAAAAATATAAGGAAACTTTCAAAAATTGACAAAATTTCAATTATTCATATATAAGGCATTTTTCATATACACTACATAATCATATTACATAACATTAGAGCTAAATTGAGATTTAACATGATAATCAGCACACAAATTTACAAAATTTCATTGTTTTTACTATCAATGTGCATATATTATACAAAAATTATAACAAAATGCCCAAAGCCTACATGTTTCAAATACAAAATTACAAAAAACATAGAAAATATGTTGCTACCCCTAATCTTCATCTCCTAACACTACATCAAAATTGAAGTGAGTCTAAATTAGTTCCATTATAGGGACTTCCTCATCCAATGGTGTACCCCAAGTAGTGTTGGGATATTTTTGGATGTTGTGGATGTGTTGCTGATATGTGGTTGTCATTGATGTCAACACTATTAGCATTTGGTGTATCTATTGTTGTATATGTCGAGGATATTGAGAAAATTATAAGAAAAAGTGTTCTAGGTTCCTAGTGAAATTGTGCAGGTCATGAAGGCGTTTTGTTTTGTACATGAAAGATTAGTTGATGTGGATTAAAGGGTTTATTGTTGAGTATGTCTAGATCATCTACCAAAATTTTCAGAGGTCCACGTGAAGTTTTGAGTATGTTGTGGTCTGACAGTGTTATGTTGGTCTCTGTCAGTGTTCCTGAATGAAGATTGTGTGATTCTAGTTATCTCAGTTTTTGCGGATGCTTCTTTGTTGTTTCTTGGTGTTCTCAGATGTCTCTAGTTCATTCTCTATCTTTGTGGTACGTCCACATTAATCGGTGAACTCGTGGTTGAAGATCTTTGTGCGCATATTCATTTTTTCATGTTCTTGGCTGACATGTTGATGGTAGTGTGTTGTGGATCCTCAAGGCGAAATTAATTAAAGTATTTTTGTGTTGGAGATATTAATTTGGGTCTCCACTATGTTGTGGCTGACCTTGGTGGATACGCATTAAAATTTTAATTGTAAATCTGGGCCGACATTGTAAATATATCTTATTTTCTTGGTCGACAAAGTTGTGATGGAATCTCCTATAGCGGATATATAAGAGCGATTGTGTGATCGATGGAAATTATGCTTCGTGTGCTCCTATGTGCTTATGTGCGAATATCATTACTGAAAGCAAGTTAATGTTTAACAGCGTCGGTTGATCCTTCCAGCTCATGTTCGTTGAGAGAGTATTAAACTGAATGTAGTCTTCAACTATTCATTTAATACTCATTATTTTCGTGTCTTATATTCTGGCCGACATAAAAGGTTTCCTTTATTATTTATCTATTAAAGGCCGACATTTGTAAAAGGATCTTCTTAATGTATTGAGGCCGACATATAATGAATGGATATATATTCGACTTCAAGTTGTTCATCACATAGAGATACATTCTTCTTCGATTGCTCTCTGCCAGTCCGACATAGTCAAGTGCAACACTACTGCGATCTAGAGGAGATCGTCCTTATAAAAGGCGAATATAGCATTGAGATCTTAATAGAGGTGAACAAGTCTATAAATAAAAGGCGAACTCCATAAAGAATCTCGACTCCAATTCTATCAATGGCGAACAGGTTCTTTATGCTACTTACCATCCTTATCAAGATGCGGATCTAATCATCAGATCAGTGCGAATTTCCCCAGAGATCTGAGTACATCCTTTCTGGTTCAGTGATCTCAGAAAAGTGCGAACAGGTTCAGACTTAGTTGAGAATTTACCAGATCTGATCTGTAGAGTGTTGTCAACGCTTGAGAATTGAAGTCTTCAGTGCTACGCAAACATTATCAGTTTTGCATTTTCTCTCAGGTGTGATCTAGAGCTTGACATCTGTTAATTGGTCTTGTGTTAAGACTTCATTGTAAGTTGTAAATCTACTACTGTTACATCATATATATAAGAGAGAACTTTGTTGCTGGGTTTTTCTCCCTCAAGAGGAGGGTTTTCCGTGGTATATGTTGTGTTATTTTGCCCCGATTTTTGTTTTATTTTTTCTATTACTAATCTCGACTCACTTAAAATCAACAAGCAGAGTGTGTAGCTATTGAAGTGTGGAAAGTGTTGAGTTTAATTGAACTGTAATCAGCTTGTGAAGAAGCTATTTTCTCAGCCTACATCTTGGATGGTTTTAATCCAAACCCTATTGTTGGACAGTGAGTCCTTTTGTAATTGAGCAGTGAGCTCTAGGCAGTGCCTGAATGTATGTGCATTCCCCTTATTGTTTTCATTATACTTTTAGCAAGGTATAATCTTGTGGACTAACATCCACCATGGTTTTTCCCCTAACAGGGTTTCCACATAAAAATCTTGGTGTTATTTGTCTCTTTGATGTGTTAATTTCTTATGGTTAATTGTTCATTCATCAGATCTGAGATTAAGGATAAGTTAAGTTAGATAAAGTTTAAATTTCTGAGACAACTGATTCACCCCCCCTCTCAATTGTCTTTCCTTGTTTTTCCAACAATTGGTATCAGAGCTAGTTCATCTGAAGAAGTCTAACAACTTGAGGTGATCTAGGATGGCAACATTCAAGAAGGACATTCCTAGATTTGATGGTACCAACTACTCACTGTGGAAAGTTAGGATGCAACTTCATCTGCAGTGCATTGGTGATGCTTATTGGAAGATTACAAGAGATCAATATACTATTCCTCAGAATGGTCCCTCCTCTGCTGATGAAATCAAAGATGTTGAAAGTAATACCAAAGCTATGGAAGCATTGGTGAGCGCTCTAATAGATTTGGAGATGGCTAATGTGATAGGTTTGTAGATAGCTCATGAGATCTAGACGAAGCTAGAAACTTTGTATGAAGGAGATACACAAGTGAAGATGGCTAAGCTATAGAGCTTAAAAGGCAAGTATGAGAATCTGAAGATGGGTGAAGATGAAAATATTACTTCTTTTATGCAGAGAGTAAATGAAATCGTGCTAGGTATTAAATGTGTTGGTGGTTCAGAAAGTGAGGATGAAATTGTGGCTAAGATACTCAGATCCTTACCTCCTTCTTACAAAATGAAGGTTCATTCTATTGAAGAATTTATGTCTGTAAACAAGATGACAAGAGATACACTGACAGGGAAGCTTGTTGCTTTTGAAATAAGTGAATTTGGTGAATCTACACCAAAAACTGAATTTGCATTCAAAGCTACTGTATCTGGAAGTTACAGGCAAAGATATAGTCTGGGAGAGAGCTCTAGAAAGATATCTAAATATGATGAAGAACTAAAACAGCTCGAAGACTCAAGAAAGAGAAGTACAAGAACTGGAAGCATTGATTGCAAAGCAAGAAGGAAGAGGAAAAGGTAAGTATGAAGATGTATTTCCTATTAAATTTTTTTCATGCAGTAAGATAGGCCATTTTGCATCAAGATGTCCCAAAAGAGTTCCTAGGTCTAAGCCTAGAAAACCTAGATTCCAAAAAGAAATGCTACTTTTGAAGAAGCGGCGAATCGATGATGAGTCCGGATAAAGATAATGGAAATGAAGATGAATGGGCTTTCATTGCTACTTCATTGAAAATAAAACATGTGCCTACCGAATCTATTGAAGATAAGAAAGTTCTTGCAGCCCGAGTTGAGGAGAAAGATGAGTGGGTCATTGATAGTGGATGCTCACAACATATGACCGGTGATAAAAGCAAGTTTGTGAGTCTAGGATGTCACAACCCTTACATTGAGATTATATGTTTGTTGATGTCTTTCAAATGCAATGTTAGTTGCAAATAACTACTTTCATGTGATTATGACATTGGGAATGAAAAGTTGTTATTTTATTGTAACTGTAATGTTAACGAACTTTTTATTTATTTATTGTCGTTGAATTTGTTGTTCATGAGAAGTGGAATGAGATCATGAGATCAAATTTCAATGCATATTATTAAGCCATGGAGAACGATCTAATCCATAATCCTTGCCAGTGGATGCAGGATTGCTAACGCCGCGAGGAAAAGGGAAATATCATCAGGGAGAGGACGTGGTTAATAATGGATCTATTTTATCATCAAACCTAGAGTCGGAGCAAGACAGTTGAGCCTACGTCATTGCCTTGGCCATGAGTAAATTATACAATTATTGATTAAGCAAGTTAATTTAAATGATCACCTTTATAGAGATTATAAATAACTAATAAATTAAAAATAAAATAAAATAATAATAGAAATAATTTAAATATTTATTTTATCCTCTTGAAGATTTACGAATCAAATTCTTGATATATTTATATACTGGCAAGAGGGATCAAATATTGAATTAAAATATGGGATATACATTATTTACCACCGATTTTTAATGGGGAAAAACAATTGTAACATTTAGCATGGAAAAATTAAATGAATTTCTTTTGTGCCGTCGGGAGTTTGAAGGCAGAGGTCTTACCGCCATTTTTCCATGGAAATGAAACGGCTAAGAAGGAAGACAAGGGGACGCGAAGAAAATTCTTTTGGGGAGTTTTCTTTCTCAAGGAATCACAGTGGCTCGCAAGAGGGCATATATCGTGAATCTGAGTCATCTCTGGGGGGGACGGTGAATATATGTTGTCAATTTATGAGTAGGACGGGGGAAGCCATGCATGGCGGAGTCTGATAGTTAAACTTCTTTTCTTTTCTCGTGAGGAGGTGATATCCAGTTCCAGAGTTGCGTCTTCACTTGGGTTGTCGTTTTTATTTTATATATTTATTCCTCCATTGGAAGCATTCTATTGTGGTATGGGAGCCGTTTTCAATTCTCACGGCTTTCTCATCTGAGACGGATTTAAAGGAGGGCAATTTGGAAATTCTCTTAGTCGGTATAAGCAAGAACCGAGCTCGAAGACTGAACTTGCAGTCCCTACCGCGGAAAGTTTCCGGAACAGGCTTCATCGAATTTTGATTACTCACTCAGGCACGTAAAAAGTAAACTAGATTTTGATAACCTAGAAATCTTAAAATGAAATGTTCAGAAGAGTAACGTATGGGAATTGAAAATTGCTTTGGTTTTTCATTTGCTTGAATGATAATGGGAATCGATCTGTCAGAGTTTGAGTAAAGTGCGTAATTAAGAGAATAGCCGGATTTCAATCATTCCTGTTCTTCTTCTTGAATGGGGATTAGGCAGTTGTCGTCTAATTGTTGCCCTGTTTTGATGCACTCATGCTTGAGTCGAAACTTTATTCCTCTTCTTTTCTGTTTATCTACAACAGTGTTGAGATTTTTATGTGCTTCTCATCTTAATCTTCAAATTCAAATCTTTATTTAAGGATCAATTGGATGCTCATGTCTGAATTAGACTTTCTGTCATTAGATTAATTTTGTATAAGGGTTCAGTTGAACCATTAGAGATATTTGATGTGCTTATCCTATTTGAACATCTCTATTTCCTTCCTGAAAGGAGACGTTGGTTAAATGCAATTTTCTTGCTCACCCGGGTCTTTGGATTTGATGTTTTCGTATTCGAAATACTCTTCTTAGTCTAGCCGTTTTTGGGAAGGTTAGTCAGAAGTTTTCTTTCATTAAGACTCTGTTGATCCTTTTGCCTTGCCTCAGTCGCAGCCTGCTTGAACTTTAACCCTAAATCTCTAATTTGGATATATGCCTTTCTCATACCAATCCAAGATCATCTAATCTGTGAAGTCCTTCAAGGGTGGCAGGTTCTGCTATTTTTGTTATTCTTTGGAAACTGAATCTTCTTATGAGGTGAAAAGATTATGTTAAAATTCCTCTCATAATACTTATGACTTGAGCTTAAACTCAAATTAAAGAAAAGCTTCCACCAAATCTTTGTGGTATAGACTAGGAAGATAAAATGTTGAGATCCAGAAGAACCTTCCAATCGAATTTGTCTTTCTGAATGTTGAGCTCATTGGAAGCAACATTTGTAAAAGAAGAGATTTAATGAGAAACTAAGTTGTGGTAATGTTAACCTGTTGAAACCAAAGTCTCATCTCTTTCGTAAAATGTTAAGTAGATCGAATAGTCTTTATTGATGTGTTTTGACATTGAGGCAGGATTCTCTTATATGTCCGAAATTAAGTGTTGTACCTTGATTCTAGAAGATTTGAATTCATATACTAAACACTGAATCCTTATTGTCGGATAAGACTTCTTAATCTCTCATCTCAAAATTTGTGACTAGCAAAATATGATTACTCAGATGGAATAAGCTATTGAGTTGAGTTCCTCTCCTTCTAAAGGGACAACAACATAACCCTTAAACAAGATGTGAAACCAAACCAAGTTCTGGTAACATTAAATCTTAGAGTTAAGACTTAACCTCAAGTTAAGAGAAGAAAGATAACCGAACTAGATATGGTAAAAAAAACTAAAACTTGATTGGAGACTTGTCATGCCGAGCAAAGGTGAGAGTGTTGACGACACATTACTGCTAAAGATGTCGGCACAGTAGTGCCAGAGACATCGGCACAGGAGTGCCAGAAAATATTAAAATCCTTGGCCAAGGTAGATGCCCGTTTGGCAATGTCAGCTTCCATGGCCAGATATACCCTGATCAGGATGATTCTTCTGATAGGAGGTACCTATAGAGGAAGGATCGATCAGTGGTATAGGTTCGTGGACATCAGGCTCAGAGGCATGATGATAAATTGATCCATGTTGATTACCCTCGTGAAGGGCGGGTTCTTCAATAGAAGAAACTCGGGAGACCAGTAGGTCTTGGTTGGGCGGTAAAGCCCCTGATGATAATTCTCTTTCCCTCGATAAAGATTTCCAAGTATGATAGTATGGAGATGATGTCAAAAGGAATTCTTCCTCTCTCGTAAATCCAGGTACATGCAATGGTAATTGAACTTCTTTTCATCTATGCCATGAATGCTATTCTTTATGTTAATGAACATAGTAAAATTCTCAGATACTTAGGGAGATAGTTACTTGAATTTATTCAGCTGTTGCATTGTTTCATAGCTGTAGTAATTATTCGTTATCTTCTGGGAGCAAAGAAAAGTAATTATTATTCTTCTGCAATTTCCTGTTAGATGTTTATAGTTTTCAGCTGAAAATGAAATTAAAAGTTAGTTGATGAAGTATATAATGTAACGACATCTGAATTGAATTCTCTTTTCCGTATTGCTGCAAATGAAACCCTAATTGGGCAGTTATTTAGTTATTGATCTGCCATGATCAGTCGGCGGAAAACTGTTGAACGATTCATGTGAACTGAAACTGAAACTGAAAATTAAAAAGATATTTGCAAGTTTGAGTTAGTTGGATCAATTGGAAACCCTTGTTTCGAAAACAGTTTAGCTGCAGTTCAGCTGAAAGTTAGTTATTCAATTCAAAGTATGTTGTAATATTTGGAGATAACAATGCTTGTGTGATTCGTGGAATAGGTTCTATTAGGCCTTGGTGGTAAGGGAAAACACCGAAAGGATGTTCTCTATGTTGAAGGCCTAAAGCATAACTTGTTAAGTGTTGGATAGATGGTACATAAGGGATATGATCTACAATTCAAGAATGGAAAATGCAAGATTCGTGGGAGTTCCAGAAACACGATTACTATTGGTGTGCAAACTAAAGGTAATATTTTTCACGTGAATATTACTAGTGGAAATTTTTTAATTTCTCAAGTAGATGAAATTTGGTTGTGGAATAGGAGGTTTTGTCATGTAAAATTTGAAAACATTATCAAGATAAGTTTTACTCAAGCAGTGAGAGATTTTCCTAGGTTAGTGAAGTCTGCCAACTGTAATCTACCAAGAATGTCGGATGGGTAAAACGGTAAACTAGAGTCTCCCTTCCGGAAAGCAAACAAGCCATTCAAATAATGTGTTGGATCCGCTATATACCGGGATCTTTGTGGTCCCTCTAGAGTTAGAAGCATCTTATGGAGAAAGGTATTTTATGTTGATCATTGATGATTACCTAGAATGATTGGGTTTCCTTTTAAGAGAAAAAGGGAAGCATTGGACAAGTTCAAAAGTTCTGGCGTAAAATGAAAAAGGTTTGAAAATAAAATGTCTAAGATCTTACAGAGGTGGAGAATTCATTTCAAAAGAGTTCAATTCTTAATGTGAAGAACATGGAATTAAAAGACAATTATCTGCTCCTTGAACCCCTCAACAGAATGGAGTTGCAAAAATAAAGAATAGAACAATTCTGGATGTTGCTAGAACAATGATGATGGAAGGGAATGTGTCTCAGATGTACTGGAGTGAAGCAGTAAGCACTGCTATATATACTTTGAATCGGGTAAATGTGAATGGTAATTTTGGTAAGACCCCTTATGAATTATGGTTCGGTTACAAGCCTGTTGTAAAGTATTTCAAGATCTTTGGAAGCAAATGTTATATCAGAAGAGATGATGATATAGGCAAGTTTTATGCTAGAAGTGATGAAGGGATCTTCCTAGGCTACTCCACAAAGAGAAAGGAATACCGATGCTATAACAAAATACTAAGAAAGATTGTTGAGAGTGCAAATGTCAGAGTTGATGAGGACTTTATCAAATCATCCAGAAAATGCAGCTACGATTCAGATGAAGACAACACAAATCAAGGGAAGAACACTCAAACACCGAATCTACTTCAGATTATTCCATATGTTCTGGTGAAGCAAGCACAAGTTGTTTCAAAAAATCAAGTCAGTTAGGAAGCACAGACAAGTGCTAGTGTAGAAGAAAGTTCAAAAGACATAGAAGTCCAAGAAAGTCCCAAGACTCCAAGGTATGTAAAGCTGAATCACTCTGAAAATAAAATCATAGGAGATAAGAACAAAGGAGTGCAAACTAGAAGAAAAATTGCAGAAGAATATTGTCTGATTTCCAAGATTGAACCTAAGAGTGGCACTGAAACCTATCAAGATGAACACTGGTTGGAAGCCATGAAAGAAGAACTGACATATTGAAAAGAATAACACATGGACACTGGTCCCTAGGCCCAAAGACAAGAATGTGATTGGTACTAAGTGGGTATTCAGAAACAAGTTGAATGAGGAAGGTGAAGTGGTCTGGAATAAGGCAAGACTGGTATGTAAAGGATACTCTCAAATGGAAGGTATTGATTTCAAAGAAACCTTTGCCCCTGTTGCTAGAATTGAAGCAATAAGATTATTTCTTGCTTATGCTACTTATAAGAACTATAAAGTCTATCAAATGGATGTAAAGTCTACATTTTTGAATGGGGAACTAGAAGAAGTGTACATTGAACAGCCGGATTGATTTCAGCTAACAGATAAGGAAGATATGGTTTGCATATTGAAGAAAGCTCTGTATGGACTCAAACAAGCCCCTAGAGCCCGGTACGCCAGATTGGACAAATATCTATTGAAGTTTGGATTCACTAAAGGTATTGTTGATAGTAACTTATACTTCAAATTAGACCATGATAAGGAGTTAATCATAGAAGTCTTTGTTGATGACATCATTTTTGGTGGAGATGATAATCTATGCATGAAGTTTGTTGATGAGATGAAGAGTGAATTTGAGATGAGCATGATTGGTGAAATGAATTTCTTTCTGCGATTGGAAATTACACAATTGGACCAAGGGATTTTCATCTCTCAGTCCAAATATGTGAGAGAACTATTGAAAAAGTTTGGAATGGAAGACTCCAAACCTATTGGTACTCCCATGGTAACCGGATGTAAGTTGACTCAAAATGATGACTCTCCTAAGGCAAATCAAACCAGATATAGATCAATGATGGGTGGATTACTCTACTTGACTCAGACTAGACCGCGTATTATGGATGTTGTGTGTATGGTCACTAGATTTCAAGCTGATCCAAAAGAATCACATGTGACTGTTGTCAAAAGAATCTTTAGATATCTGAAAGGAACAATTGACTTTGGACTTTGGTATCC